>CAJQZN010042534.1:5861-39859 GCA_907164685.1 Colias eurytheme | reverse complement strand
GGTCGTGGTCGGATGGTTGGCACCAACCAAATCGGAGCGTCTGTAGATACACAGATTTGGTTCTATCCTTGGTTCTATCACAGTTGACAGATATATACTACGTACAGTTCTATCATTGACATAAGTCTGAAATCCTGTAATTAGTGTCTGTTGCCTTAACTGTTGAAAACATTTGGCGGTCATTTTGAAGTATGATACATATTTCATAAGGTAGTTATATTGAAACTAACAATAAATAATTTACATCACATTTAATATAAATATGTACACGAAATTCCGCTAATAAACACATTTTTTCCAACCAACGGGAATCGAACCCATACCCTCTGGCGCAATTTAATACTCACTTACCAATATACATACTTACGAATTGTTTTCGTTTCGTTGTTTTATTTATTTTTATAATTTATAAATAAACAACTATAGTTTCTTAGTACTTCCCCGATGACTGTCAACTGAATCATAAGAGCTTATCATACGTATAATCAAGTATGTACCTATACGCGTTTTCATACGTACACATTATTTCAATGAAAATTAATCGTGATCTTATTTCACATTTTTAACAAACTCAAAAGAAAAATATTCAATATTGTGAGTATTTATATGCCCTTATACTCGTAGCAAAATGCAAGGTTATATTGTGTATTTAAAACTGAAAGAACCTACTTGTAATAAATACCTAGTGACAACTATTCACCCAAAATTGGTTCGGTATAATTTTGAGAAAGGTTCATAATAATAGCTCCACCTATATTATTTATCTATACTAATATTATAAAGAGGAAAGGTTTGTATGTATGTATGTATGTATGGTTTTCACGCATAAACTACTGGACCGATTTTGATGAAATTTGGCACAGATAATCTTTAGATCCTGAGGAAGGAAAGAACATCTAGGCTACTTTTTATTGCGAAATATGTACCACGGGCGAAGCCGGGGCGGACCGGGGCGGCTAGTATTTTATATTATGTTAATATATTGTTATGAAAAACCAAAACAAACATCTTTTTATTTTTTCAAATCGTGATAAACAATAATTTAAAGAAATAAATTCTTTATTCTTTCGGCTGTAGATTGATTCTTATTTCTTACCTTCGTCTCCAACCAGCATCTCAGTCTCATCAGCTCAGATCGATGGAATCATATCGTAACTTTAGGAACTTAGAAGCCTACGAATTAGAAATACTTAGATGAAAATAAATAAATATATGCACTTATTTCTCATAAAATTTTTATTATTTAGCTACAATTATTATAATATGTAGGTAGTACAGCAAAGAATAAAAATTAGTAAGTTTTAATTTGTGTCATCTATACTTATAATAAATCTTACATTCTATCTCGATGGTAGAGAGGCCAATTCTGTACATGAAATATATTTAAAAAAAAACTATGAAGGGGTGATAAGGGATCGCTACTGATGCCAAAAATGCAATCAGTAAAATTTTTGTCTGTCTGTCTGTCTGTCTGTCTGTCTGTCTGTATATTCGCTATAGAAACAGAAACTACACGACGGATTTTAACCAAATTTGGCGCAATTATTCTTCATACTCCTGGGCAGGTTATAGTAAAAGAATCATGTAAATCGGTGTAGAAACACCAAAGTTATACATGAAATATAAGTCATCGCGCGTGAATACAGAATCATGCCATAAGGATTATTTTTGTGTATCAGTTGCCGCGTTCGACGCTCTTCGCGGCGGGAGCTATAAAAAGGCGGCGGGTCTGCACCCGTTTCGCGTTTTCACGGCATCACGTGTGAACGGCTGAACCGATTTCGATAATTCTTTTCTATTATATTCCTTGAAGTACGATGATGGTTCTTATGTAGAGAAAACGTAAAAATGTTCCACGGGCGAAGCCGGGGCGGACCGCTAGTAAAGAATAAAATTAAAAGTTAAACAACCATTATTTTCTTAACATTAGCACGAAAGGTTTGGTCATCCCGATCAAAAAAGTATTTGAGCATTTTTTAAATAATTATTTCTAATCACACAATACTTATTAGATAGTTAGATCTCAAACGCATGCGCCATTGCCGCCAAGCGCGAGCGCCTATGTTCGCTGCGCGCAGCCTTGACACCGAACCAGCGAACCGGAGACACTTCACTTTTATCCTGTAAATGCATTTTATATGGAACAGTACACTTAACTAGCCGTAGAAAAAGAAATGTTTTGTTTATGCTTTCACCTTTCTCCTAGGTTTTTCACCGTCTAGAAAACGATAATAAATTATACATGTGACAACTGTGTCGTTACATTTAAATATTTCTATTTGTATTTTTGAATGAATTATTATTAAATATTAGATAAGACTAGCCTAGAGGCAGTCCCGGGATAAAATAAAACTCGAGAAAAAGGTAAATTTCTTTACGTAGAATTATTTTTAAAATGATTCGAGTTGTTTTCCTGTTTAAACAGATTTGTTTTTTTACGATTTATATTTAAGCTTTTATCATAAAAAAAAATCTTCCTCGTTTTGAATATTCGTAGTTCGTACGAGTCCCGCTTTTCCTAGGCTCTAACTTCATGATGATGATCTGAAAAAAACTGGATACATAATATTATACCTACAGTAAGTTCCATCATATGTGCATATCAGTTGAATAAAAATGATTATAGATAATATACAATACCACAGACACGTAAACAATACATAGACGACAAACCACAGATTATTAAATTACCAAATTACATTTCAATTACCAAGAAGTTTGATATGATTACTAGCGAACCGATTACAGTGAAATTTAGCACACATATAGAGAGTAACTTGGATTAACACATAGGATAGGTTTTATCCCGGAAATCCCACGGGAACGGGAACTGCGGATTTTTCTTTGAAAACGCGGGCAAAGCCGAGGGCGGAAACCTAGTTTAATACACAATTCTTAATAAATATTTAAATACATATACATATAAGTAGGTATACATAATAAGAAATTGAAACAGAAATGGAACACTGAGGGGTCCTTGCTTCGAAACCAGGTGGTCAGATAAATAATAATAACTTTAATAATAATAACTTTATTGACATAAATAAATAGGTACAGCTTAAATATGAATCCATAGGCTCCTGAATTAGTTAAATACTGTGTCTCAGGAGCCAGTGGCTTCTCCCATTAAATTCTTAACAGTATACCTACCTTATACAAAAGAAAATTTTAAAAATTACAAGTAAAGGTGGAAAGCGCTTTAATGTTTGTGTGTGTATGTGTAAGTGAGTGTGAGTGTGAGTATGTGTGTGTGTGTGAGTGTTTGTGTGTGTGTGTGTGTGTGTTTGCGTGTAAGATGTGCTTTTATGTGTGAAGTATATCAATATAATATTTATTTATTATTTTATTTCCTTTCTTTAAGCACGCTTAAATTATAGATCCTAGCAAGGTTTCAATTTCGTCGTAGTCAAACTTCTCTAGCCACGTAAGTATACATTTTTTTATTTTATGATTATTTAATTTTTTAATTTTATTCTGTGTTGATAAGAAACCAAACTCCTTTTAGTGTTTATCACACGTTTATCAACATATAAATAAACAAAATAAGAATCGTAACAATAAAATGAAAACAAAGTTGCACATAAAAACAAAAAAAAATATTTTGTATCTTCACTGTAAAAAATGAAATTATAGTTTTTACACAAATACATCTGATTAACACATTTATATATCGTTATATTATGTATAAGTATGTATTTACATTTTATAATTATTCATTTATGTGTGTACATATAATTGTACACAACATTTACTAAGCTTTCTTCACTCTTTATTAACACCAAATAAATTAATGTGTGCACTGAATTTTATCAAAACGCATGCAGCCGTTTCTTTATGATATGTAAGCTGTGTCGCATGGTTCCATCCGCGGGTAAAAGAGAATTTCTATAACTTATGTGTTATTCTGATACATAAGCTACATCACTGCTTATTATCATTAAAATCCGTTCAGTTAATTTCACAACAAATATGTAACAAACATCCATTTGCATTCTTGCCATTGCAAAATATACATATCTACCTAATCGATATTTTTATTTTTTAGTGCCCAATTACGCAACTGTCCAAAAATCAAACAATTTACTATTTATGTACATAAAATATAATGAATGTAAAAAATAACTTTCCTAAAAATAAAATAAGCATTTGATTGTGATTTTTATTTATTATTTATTACATTATTTAAAAAAAAATGAAAAAAGCATATAATATACCTAAATACTTGGTATTCAAAAATCAAAACCTACGGAACCCTTAGTTTCGCGATCCCGACTCGCACATTTACCACGTCACATTGGTAGAAAATACATAAAACACACGCTTTTAGATTTGAATATCGTTTTTGAATAATTGGGTCACATAATGGTTTCCTTAGTGGCAATAGGTATAATTAATTATACCTATTGTAGTGGCCGAATACCTAACTAAGTATGTAGTATGTTTTTAATTTTTAATTGAGTGCGTGAGTTCGTAAAGATTGTGTTTATTGTTTTGACTAAAAATTGAAATATTATTAGTAATGGTTGTATTATACATGGTAAATACTAAATAGTTGGCATAAAATAAAGTCCCTCCGTGCCATACGCACTCAGCAGCCTGTCTTTATCTGTCCGTTATACTCCTTCTGTATGTAGATCATGATGTAGATATGCTTAGTATTCGGCTGTAGAGGTAATATTTTAATTTTTTAAATAGGTAGGTATGCCTAGATAGTAACTAGTAAGTAAGTATCGTTCTCGAGAAAGTTTTCATAAGAGCAAACAAAAAATTGAATCAATATTGCAAAAAAAAAGTTTTGTTCTAAAGCTAGTTTTAAGTTTATGGTATATGTGAAATCCTGCAAAGATTGTCACATTGTATTGTCGAAATTACGTAATATTAGATTGAAACTAGGGATGTAACGATACCGATACCGATATATCGGTATCGCCGATTATAAAACAACCGATACCGATATCAAACAATTAAAAAAACCGCGCCCAATGAACGATGCGGGACGCCGCCCGCGCGTGCGCACTTTGTTTTTTGAAAAAAAACTCTACCAATAGTAAACTTTTATTAGGAACTGATTGTAAGTATGTGTATAACTAAAAGTTTAACTGACTTTGCAAAATAATAATACTAAAATAAATGGTTTTCTTTTTTTTTAGATTTGGCATTGTTATTTAAAAGAATACGATTTACAGTCGAGTCTCTGTTAACTGTTGGTAACTTTTATGCATAATTCACTATTTATTTTTCTACCAAGCCATCGATATCGGTATCGCCGATATTTAATTACAAATATCGGTATCGGTATCGTATCGGCAAATCATGTATCGTTACATCCCTAATTGAAACTTATCCAATAATGTACCTACGTAATATTATGACCTATGTTTCTTACATAATATTTTGACACCATGAATAGTTTCGCGACATTCCGGATAAACTGTGGCAATTAAAAAAAACTTTTGTTTAAAATTAACATGGATAAAAAAATTTATGAGTTAAAAGCCTGAATCGTAAACCATTTTATTTTCTTTTTTTCTGTGAAAATATCCATATTCCACATGTTTTAGTCTATATATATTTATACGGAGAAAACACCACGTTCTAAAGTAATCCATGTGTCATATTTGACACTAGCAAATAGACATCTTCTTGCCATGAAGAAAGAAAAAAAAAGCATCTGTCATAATGCGCATCTCACAAGTTCTTCACTTTTCCATCATAATAAAAATACAATAATTATCATCGCCGAATACCGTTCCTGCTGTCATTTATTTAGTACATGTATAACTATAGAACCAGTTACTCGACCTTATAATATTACTGTTACATGATTTTCGCGTATTTACCGACAAGCCGACTAACCAGCGCATTGAACTTGGACAAAGAATAAAAAATGACAATTGCGCGCAAATTCAAAAAGCGAATGTCAAATATTGAAAAGAAAAACCGATGAAATATTCAAATACGTGAGTACAACTTTTATCAAGATAGCCAGTGACAAAACGCAATCTAAAATCAACAACAATATCTAGGTACCTATATGCTATAGGTAAACGCCTTGAAAAGCAAGGAAATGTGAGTATTCAACGCACCTACATAATATTAAGTATCAATAGACATTTTCCTTTGTTTAAGATTTTGAATCGTAACTGCCATTAGCAAAAAATATTTTAACAACAATGAATGCAGGTAGATTTAAAACAATGCATGTTTTTACAAATCTTGAAAACACCACGTGCTTGTGGAATAATTTAAAAATTGGTGAGCTTGTAACAATCTACACAATTGAAGGTTTAATTTTCAAAGAATTTTCAGAACAGCGTTGCGCGAACAATAACCATTCACTCATGCTTGCTTAAAAATGGAAAGATTGAACATCGCCGACAATTTATTAAGTTAAAATATGCATTACTCATAATGGCAGCGCAACAAGTTTCATAATACCGTTTTGGCGCCAAGATCGTCGATCTTTGGATAAGGTAGTTATGTAGGTACCGCAATTCGTGCTATGACAGCTGTAGTAATTTAAATCATAACGGTTGTACACTTCTTAGTCCGCGGTGAATCATATTTCCGCCCGATTCAGGATGCCTTGTATTCAGATATTACGATAATATATGTACACATTGCGACAATGAAGAAAGAATTTGCTAATTCCACCATTGAATACAAATTGGTCGTATTGTACTGTGTGCGTTGCGAATATTTTATTAACGAAACGCTTTGCTGCATTTCATCAAACAAAGGAATCAGCTGTTAAATCATTAAATTACATTCAACTTTTAGATCTAAATCGTGTCCTTCATTTCGGCAGTATGAGCTACATATATCGAGCTATATGTGATACAATTTACGATGGAAACCGGTCCGTGCCGTCTACTTCGATTCAGTCAACCTGAACCAAATTCACATAAAATGTTAAATGAATCGTTAAAACGAACTTCCCATCGGCTATTTCGTTCTACCTTCTAATTTTGAATTTTCTTTTCGAACGGCGATAACTTCGTAACTGGCCTAAATTGGAGTCGACAGCACAAAGAGGTGTTACCTGTGTCACAAAATGCCACGTGCAAACTTGATCTAGCACAACACTCGGGACCGCATGCAGGCCGGGATTGGTGCAATTTGATAAAGGCACAAACATTTACACCGAATCACGTCCTAAGCGTGGCCACCGCTGTGAACGACCGGCCGGGTAACGGGATCGCGCGCCTCGGATGCTGAGTAGCGGTCTTCGAAGGCCGGGCCCGCTTGGATAGGCCGGGACTGGTGCAATATCGCTCAACAGAATATAGCACCGGTCACCGCCCAGCCACACGGGCCTCGTACGAGCTGCTGGGTTTTCCTCGGTGATCGCGGTTTCGTGTGAACTGAGAGAACTCGCGCACGACCGAGTCGCGTTGTAAGCGCGCACTGCACTAGTTGCCCGCGCGGCGGTCGACGGCCGAGTGCGGTGGCGCGGGGAGAGAGTCGCGCGCGCAGCTGTCGCGCCACACCGCCTCCCCGCGCACCCCTAGCCCCGGCCCTTTATCGTTCTGGGAAGTGGTTCCTAAACTTCCCCACTGTTTTGTCCTTAAAAAATCTCCCCGACACGTGGGAAAATCGACGCGATACATTATTGGAACGAAAGTTGTAAACCTTGACATGTAGCCGACGCGTAGAGATGACGTGCGCTCGAGTGAGCTTTTCGTACGATGTATAACCTCCGTGGTGATTACGTGAGGTCGCTCTCAATGAATCAATGACTTGACTCGATATGTATTCTAAACATAGCTAGTTTAGACTAATCAGATCTGATAATGCTAATGTATGTATGACTAGTTACAGAATAACAATTAATCTATTGATACGACTGTTAAATTTAAAACTTGTATAATTTAAAACAAATAAAAAATGAGACAATGATACTCATATAAATGTTGTGTTGACTATTTTCAGTAATTGGGTATCATTGCAAGTTGTACATAGGTACCTACCTACTGAAAAGAACTACCTAACTTAAAAGTTAATAATATGTAGGTAAATAATAATAATAATAGATTCATCCTTCTTAATTAATCTTTAACGTACATGATACTAATAAGTTCAGACCAATAATTCTACTAATACATACGAAAAATTAAAAATTAAATATCTTACCACCTAATTAATAAAACAATCAGTTCAATTTTAAAAATCCACGGCTGGCAACACCGATGTTCGAAATTCGAACGAGCTTGGATGAATCTTCCATCCCGCCCGTTCCTACCTGCGGTCACAGACTATACACCTCAACAGACCCTCAATCATCTATAAAATACCACGTGACAAATTTTTATTTCATTAATTTGACATTCAGTAGGTACTAGCATCTGCGATGATGGAATTTATGTCTGTATGCATTATCGAATAAATTATTCACAATAAATTATACAATTATGAACGGACGTTTTTATTATAACGTAATATTGAGAAAGTTGTGAATAACAGTTATTATTGCCTATTGCTATAAAACACAGTTATCATATTGACCTATCGCAGCCTATACTTGTAGAGCGACAGATTGAGATTCCTCCATATTTTTTTATTTACAAATCTAGCCAGGGAGTCGATTTTTAAATAAATATAAATATGATCTACCTACGTAAAATTTTAATTTGTTATATCAGGCAATTTTTCTGTAACAGATTAATTCTAATTTAGTTGTAATTAAATGTAGCCTGGGTCGCTCTAATTTGTAAAAGAAAATTTAAGTGAAATAAATGATTTATTTATTTATAATTATAAATAACAACTTGTGTTAAATGGTAGGTAAATCATCGATTGATTTGTAAAGTAACATTACATAATACATAATTATTATGCAAAATTATAAACGAAATTTTGACGTGAATTAATTTGTTTTTAATATACAGAAGTGAAGTTTAAGGCGAATATTTCGGGTATTAAAAGGTATGAGTTATTAAAGGGGGTAATAATATTTAGTTTATTATTGTACTTGATATAGCCCGCGGCTTCGCCTATATGGCTATAATTTTTAGTAATAACTTTTAAGTTATAGGTGACATTTATGTTGTCTTTCACCTTAATACGATATTCATTCATTTAATATTGTGTGACTGAACGTTCATAATGCAGGAGCGGCTGAACCAATTTGAATGAAACTTTGTAAACGCGGACTTTATATTAAACCTACCTTGTTAAGTATGTTATTATTTTAACACCATTTAAGTTTTTTTTTGTATATTTTTTTATTTTAATAATACAAAGTAGTTACTTAGTTATATATTTTTTATTCAAAAGAATAAAAAATTCGAGGCTTGATTCGACCAAATCCAATTAATACAAAATCCATTTGTATATAAACATATCAGCAGCAACATAGCAGTTCCTGTGTGATCGAGTGACAAACATACGAAATTTGGTTTTATTGAGATGCATGTTCTTTGACGCGAAGCTATTACGCAATTTTTATTTGTATCAAATTTTTTGGATCAAACCAAAGGCGTAACCTTGAATCCTTAAAATACAATAGCTTAAACATGTAGCATAACTTAGGTATAAGCTTTGTCTTAGCAAACTTAGACATTTATCATGTTTATAAATTATAGGATAGGTACTAGCGGTTCGCCCTGGCTTCGCCCGTGGTACATATTTCACAATAAAAGATAGCCTATGTTCTTTCTCAGGGTCTAAAGATTATCTGTGCCAAATTACATCAAAATCGGTCCTGTAGTTTATGCGTGAAAACCATACATACATACATACAAACCTTTCCTCTTTATAATATTAGTATAGATAGATAACAAAGTGATAAATTTACTGAATATTTTCAAACTTAATTTAATATTTTCAACCCACTACTTTGACCTGGCCGGTTGGCTTGGTTGGTAGTGACCCTGCCTTCCAAGCCACTGGTCGTGGGATCGATTCCTATTCGGGGCAAATATTTGTGTGATGAACATAGTGTTTGCTCTGTGTCTGGGTGTTAATTATCATTATATGTATGTTTATCAGCCGTCTGGTTTCCATAACACAAGCGAAAGCTTAGTATGGGATAAGATCGTGCCATGTGTGAAAATTGTCCCGAAATATTATATAATTAACCACCAAAAAGTAAGAAGTTAATTCGATGTTTTTTTTTGGTTTGATATCTCAGAACTTTCGATTCGGTGAACCAATTTTGATGATTCTTTTGTTTGAAAGCTGGTGCCTTCCGGTTGAACCCATTTAAATTTTGTGTAGGTTTGATAAATTGAAAGCGGTTTAGTTTTCATTCAAAAATAATTACATACCTACTGATTTTGTTACGAATCTACTAGACGGATTTAAAAAATTTATTGCGGTAAATCCGTGCGATTAGGAAAAAACAGAATTAAATTATTAAATAAAAATGTTTTCACATTGACCACTAGGTACATCTTTATCGAATGACTAGCTGTGCTCCGCGGTTTTACCCGCAGTGCTCAGCTCCTGTTGGTCTTAGCGTGATGATATAGCGCTATAGCCTTCCTCGATAAATGGGCTATCTGACACCGAAATCATTTTTCAAATCGGACCAGTAGTTCCTGAGATTTAAAAATTTTGTATCGTGGGATAATCCGTACG
The DNA here is from genome assembly GCA_907164685.1 of Colias eurytheme. Classification (NCBI taxonomy): domain Eukaryota; kingdom Metazoa; phylum Arthropoda; class Insecta; order Lepidoptera; family Pieridae; genus Colias; species Colias eurytheme. The sequence continues at coordinate 29,278 of CAJQZN010042534.1, read as the reverse complement.
AACACCGGAAAAGCGGCATGTTTATCTATACTAATATTATAAAGAGGAAAAGTTTGTAAGTATGTATGTATGTATGTATGTATGGTTTTCACGCAAAAACTACTGGACCGATTTCAAAAATTCTTTCACCATTAGAAAGCTGCATCTTTACTGAGCAACATAGGCTATATTGCATTTTCAAAAAAATTAGAGATCCTTACCAAAAATGCAATAATGTAACCCAAGGTGTAAAAAAATCCTCAATAAAAAATCTGTCATCGCGTGCGCTGCGGAATCTATTGAAGATAGAACAAAAAAATGTTCTACGGTATTATAGAATGGATCAATATCTACAAGAAAGTCCGCGATACCATATGTCCGTCTTCAGTAGTTATGTTACTACAACAACTTTTTTACGTTTTCAAAGTAAATAGAAGTGCCGACAGTAATCAAACCATGTTATCGATACACATATATTAATCCTTATCCCTTTAAATACCAGCAAAATACTTTTTAAATGAAAAGAATTGGATATTCCATTCAAAAGATATAACGAATTTTTAAAAGTGTCAATCTACAGAAAATAGTAGGTATACTGTTCGAGCAAGCCGTAGTGCAGGGGTCATGGAGGAATTCTACCAATATGCGTCTTGACGGAACACAGTGGGGTTTTGGTCGGTAGGAATCCGACATAACCCACGGCCCCTCCCCCGGAGGCCGTGGGTATCTATGAAAGATTTCCCCACTAAAACAAAAAAAAAAGGCCGTAGTGCGGGACGGGGTAAAGGTGATTATCATGTGATTAAAAATTAAACCTATAGTCCGACCTATAGTAGACTTTTCACTGTAACGATATCGCTATTTATGCGGATGAAACCGCAGGGCATTGCTAGTATTATATAATACTAGCTGCACGCCCTGACTCCGCCCTGTTGGTTATATCGTAATTGACTTATATCCTATCCACTAGAGCAGGCAAACCACCTTTCCTGTTCTTGGCTTGCGCCTGGCCTGGAGATGGGCTGCCGCCGAGGGGGTCGCGGAAGAATTCTAACAAATACCCGCGGCCCCATCATTAAAGCGGCTCGACGGAACACAGTGGGGTTTTAGTCGGTAAGAATCCGACATAACCCACGGCTCCTTCCCCGGGGGCCGTGGGTATCTTTGGAAGATTTCCCCACTATAAAAAAAAAAAGGTAAAATACTTACAAAATACGACCTACATATATTTTGATAATCTGTATGTGTTTGTTATCAGTACAATATATTACTGTGTATTACAGTGAACATAATCGTGAAAATTTGCAAAAATTGAGTGGGAACTGACTTTTGATACTTTTACTACTTGTATATTATTTATTTATTTATATAACACTTCATTGTACAAAACAATGTAGGAAATAAGGTACAAATTAATGAGGTAAGTACAAAAATTTTGCACAAAAAGCGGCCTTATTGCTACACAGCAATCTCTGCCAGGCAACCTATTATATTATCATTCTGTGCTTTTACTAATCCTACTGGCTTCTTCCTATTAATAAACTGAGGTAGGGAAGAGTGACGTATAAATGTTTGTAACTCTTGCACTGCACAAAAGCAGCTGATCGTACCTATCTGTATGTAAGATCAAATTTTTGATCTTATAAGTACAATATATTACTGTGTATTACTCACTGCCTAATTGGGTAGATCCTTTGGCTTCACTTGGATGGTGTCGGGAAAAAAAGCCTATGTGCTTATCTATCTCTGTACCCAATATACAGATACGATCAGCTGCTTTTGTGTGCAAGAGTTACAAACATTCATACACTCTTACTCTTACCTTACCTCAGTTTATTAATAGGAAGAAGCCAGTAGGATTAGTAAAAGCACAGATAATATAATAGGTTGCCTGGCAGAGATTGCTGTGTAGCAATAAGGCCGCTTTTTGTGCAAATTTTTTGTACCTCATTAATTTGTACCACATTTCCTACATTGTTTTGTACAATGAAGTGTTACATAAATAAATAAATAATATACAAGTAGTAAAAGTATCAAAAGTCAGTTCCCACTCAATTTTTGCAAATTTTAACGATCCCATTTTATAAACTTTACTGATATCTGTTCAGCAGTTCTTGCGAAGCTATTCAATGCAATAAATCACCACATGAAACCTGTTCCTCATTTTTTAAGTCGGTTAACCAAATCCAACTTATAAGCAATACAGCTTGCATATTTGAAGTTCAATCACCTCGCATACAAACTCGTTCCAACCGAAATCGATACGTTCGATTGTTCGTGCGTCACGTGTGAAATGATGTATCGTTTTTGATGTGGTGTTGCGAAAATTTATTGCTATCTACCAAATTTGCATGTTTGTTTGTCACACTAAAATTAATACCTATGCTAAAAGTAATTTTTAAGAAGGTAAATATATTTTAAGTTAACAATAAAAATTATTATCTTTATCAAGGCATTGTTCTATTATTCCCGGTTTAAAAAGAAACAATTAGGTATTATTTCGAGCGAAACTATTCATGTGATCAGTCTTATTTTCTTCCTCCTTCTAATTGGCCATAAATTTTACCTGACCCATTTTGGTAAAAAGTATTTAGTAGGTAATAAGTAAGTATAGGATAAAAGGTAATTTACTGAACATAAACTTTAAAATAATCAATAGTTATCTCTCAAGTTTACCTACATTTCTTCCAGGAAAAAAAACACGGAATAGAATTCATAATACATAATGACTAACTTTCTGCCCGTAGCTTCATAGAATTTCTGAAATATTAGATCCTGATAAGTCAGGATCTAATATTTCGCAGTTCAAAATTTCATTAAAATTGTTTTAGCAGTTTACGCGCGAAAGCGCAACGGACATGAGGAACTCTTGAGGAACTACATTCACTTATGTATTTTATTTTTTAATTTTAATAACATAACAATTCTAAAGCCCTTTACAAATTTTCACAAACTCGTCCAAAAGGGACATGTACAGTTCTTTCTTGGAAGTCACAAGGCCACAATAAGTGTTTTATTTTAAACTTTATTACAAGCGAAAAAAGTTCAAAATGCAACAAACGATCCCTTTTGTATGGAAGTATCAAACCCGATTAGTAGCAAAAAGATGGTCGAAAATAGACACCACGGAATTTTGCAGCTATAGAAAACATTTTTAATTTTATTCGTATATAGAGGAAAAGCTCCATACAATTAAGATAATTCCTATCACCTATGTTCTTAAAAAATAACAATTTAAACATTCATTTAATATTTACGTTATTTTCTGTTTTGACGTTTCAGTAAAAGCTGGAGTTTGCAAGCTTTCGAAATTATAACCTACTAGCTTTCCGCCCGCGGCTTCACCCGCGTTTTCAAAGAAAAACCCGCATAGTTCCCGTTCCCGTGGGATTTGTGTTAATCCAAGTTACTGTGTGCTAAATTTCATTGTAATCGGTTCAGTAGTATTTGCGTGAAAGTGTAAAAAACACACACACACACTCACACACATCCTCATAAACTTTCGCATTTATAATATCTCTTATATATATAAAATTCTCGTGTCACAATGTTAGTCTGCATACTCCTCCGAAACGGGTGGACCGATTCTCATGAAATTTTCTGTGCATATCGGGTAAGTCTGAGAATCGGCCAACATCTATTTTTCATATGTACCATGGGCGAAGCCGGGGCGGACCGCTAGTATTTCCTATATATTTCCGATATTTCCTACTTAATTTATAATTATTCGATCTACAACTAGCATCAAATAATATAGTCTTTATGACTATAATAATACTTACTTATAACTTTTTGACCATAAAACAAAATTAATAAATTTATTTTACAATATCTACCATACAATTTTATAATATGTTTCCCTAACACAGGTACAATTTTACAATTCTGTCGAAAGTCAATTATTATTTATTACTTCCCGTTACCCGTACCTCAAGTTTTAAGAAATCCTAATCTATTCACAAAGCCAGACCGCTTGTCGCTTCACTTGCAAATTTTTTGCAAAACTTATTATAATATAAAACCTTTGTTAAATAAATTAAGTATTGAATTCAAGCTCCATTGTTCCATTTTAGCTATTGTAATTTTTTTGGTTTACCTGAATTCAGTGAAAATGACCACGTCGTATATTTAGAAAATTTGGGTGTAGTATAAAAGATTCAAAACTTCAATAAAACAGAAAAATAGGCTTTTTAGGAAAAGGAAAGTAAAATTGGCGACTTTCTAAGTTATAACTTGAGGCAATCATATTGCGTACTGTATAATCCCATATTAAACTTTATTTCACCTTGTCTTACTTATAACATTTTTTTTGAACACTCCCCTCAGCGTCAAGCCTAGCATCGCAATTCTTGGCGTCAATGTTTCTAATGATGTTTAGTTTCGCGATCATTTGGAAGGTAAAGCTTCTCTAGCTTCTAAAAAACTGGGCGTCCTTAATAGAGCGAAGCGGTACTTCAAGCCTGATCATCTTCTTTTACTTTATAAAGCTCAGATACGGCCACACATGGAGTACTGCTCACATCTCTGGGCTGGTGCCCCGTTTTACCAACTCCTTCCACTTGATCGCGTACAACGTAGAGCAATTAGAATGATTGGCGATCCAAGACTTAGCGATCGGCTTGACCCTCTTGCTTTGCGTAGGGACATTGCCTCGCTGTGTGTCTTCTATCGCATATACCATGGGGAGTGTTCAAATGAGCTATTCGAGCTCATACCTGCTGCGGAATTCCATCACCGCACCGCCCGCCACAAAGCCAAGTTCCATGCACATCATTTGGACCGCTGGCGAACGAGTACCGTACGCTTCTCCCGTCACTTTTTTCCACGTACCACCACCCTGTGGAACAGTCTACCAAGTTCGGTATTCCCGCACATACAGTGGTGGACGTTTAATTAGAAACACGTAACAGGATGACGTAGTCATCAAATTTATTTACTTTTGTGTATTAACGTATTAGTGATTAAGCATTATTTCATATGTAATAGAACACCCGTTAATCTAGTTTTATAATAAATTGTTTATTTTTAATCAAACGTTAGCTTAAATTAATAAAATTAAACAACTTTAAGTGAAACCTGATTTCCAAGCATTTTCAGTCTGGACAACAAATTAGAAACAGCATGCTTCGAGTGTTCCAAAGTCAAAACCTGTTGAAATGCCGACAATATTTTTTTCTTCTACAAATATTTGCACCGTTTTTTAAACATTCCGTATAAAAGTTTCTGAAAATTAATTTGCTTTGCAGTATAAATGGGTAAAAGTAACAATTGTGACCCATCAACAAGAAAAATAATTTTAAGTTTACATTTTGACAAAAACTGGAGTTACAGGAAAGAATAAAATCATTTAGAGTGTTTGATAAAAAGATATTCAATGCTACAGTCTATTTAAAAGAGCATGGTACTTCTGATTAAGTGCCTAAAAAAGCTCGACCATGAAAAACCACTGCTCGCGAGCATAAGCAAAGAATTATTTTCTCAAAGATGGATCCATTTAAAGGTTCCAATTCTATTAGAAAATATGTTTTTGCAAACGTGTTAAAATCTCATACAATCTAAGGCACGACGTTGTAAAGCCGTTGTTGTCTATAAAGATTATAACAGTCTAAAAACAACCCCATACATGCCCATACTATAATGTTTCCTCCGCCATGCTTAACTGTTTATTTATTATCTAAGGCCTGGTTAACTTAACGACGCGTGTATCCTTTGCCATCAAAATTGATTAAATTAATTTTAGTTTCATCCCAAAATAAAACTTTTTCACTGGCGTACTGTCCACTAGCATTATTTGTAAGTAAATGAAACACGTTGTTCCCTTCCTTGTAAGAAGCTGTACTTTCCTGGCGTCTCTCCAAAAAAGTTTGCCTCAAATTACCGCCTGCGAACCGATCTCATCGACACATAGCGAGGTTCATCTTCGGAAAAAACTAATTTTATAATAGAATTTGAACTTATAAATGGATCCATCTTTGCCAAAAGAATCATTTGCCTATCCTCGCGTGCAGTGGTTTTTCATGATAGAGCTTTTCTAGGCACTTTTTCGGAAGTACCATGCTCTTTTATATAAACTATAGCATTGAATATATTTTTATCGAACACTCTAAATGATTTGCAATTTTCCTGTAACTCTAGTTTTTGTCAAAATGTAAAGTTAAAATTATTTTTCTTGTTGATTGGTCACAAATCATACTTTTAACCATTTATACTGTAAAGCAAATTAATTTTCAGAAACTTTTAGATAGAATGTTTAAAAAACGGTGAAAATATTTGTAGAAGAAAGAATATTCGCGGCATTTCAACAGGTTTTGACTTTGGATCACGCGAAGCATGCTGTTTCTAATTTGTTGTCCAGACTGAAAATACTCGGACATCAGGTTTCACTTAAAGTTGTTTAATTTTATTAATTTAAGCTAATGTTTGATTAAAATTAAGCATTGTCTTATAAAACTAGATAAACGGGTGTTCTTTTACATACGAAATAATACTTAATCTTTAATACGTTAATACGTAAATGTTAAATGAATTTGATGACTACTTCATCGTGTTACGAGTTTCTAATTAAACGTCCACCACTGTATATGACATGGACTTATTTAAAAAGAGAGCCTACACCCACCTTCGAAAGTCGGTAACAGTCTCACAAAGGTAACTTTGTGAGTGCTCATGGGCGGTGGTGATCACCTCACTAGGTGACCCACCTGCTCCGTTACCCGCTCTATTATAAAAAAAAAAAAAAAAAAAAAAAACATAATTGACCCATCCATACTGACAAACAGAACTATATTTCTTTCTGATGGATTATACATTAATCGAGGAAGGTTCATCACGCTACGACCTGCAATAGGTAGGAATGGAGAATCAATGAAAAATGTTACAAACATATTCCTTCTGCAGCGCTCCGCGGTTTCACCCTCGTGGCTCCACTCCTGTCGGTCTTAGCGTGATGATATAATATTGCCTTGATAAATGGACTATCTAACACCAAAAGAATTTTTCAAATCGGACCACTAGTTCCTGAGATTAGCGCGTTCAAACAAACAAACAATTAATTAGTAAAGATATTGTATAGATGAATGCAGACAAAGTTGCGTGGGTCAGTTAGTGTTATAAAATAGTTTATACATCCGTTAGACCAAACATCCTGACGCGATTCAGCATTTTTGAGCATATCAGTTACGGTACCTAGTGATAATATTGGCGTGGGCCGCGGAGTATGCATTACTGTGAACTTAATGATTTCACCTTTATTATAATTAAACTAAATTTTCCCCCTGGCTTTGTGTGTGTACAACGATTAATATTCAATCAGGTTATAAACTAATGCGCTAAATTTTATATGTACTGCTTTACTCTTATCACGGGGTAAATAGATATTTGCCGATTGTCAGACCTACCCGATATGCACAGATTTCATGAGAATTTGTCCAGTTTGGGAGGAGTATGGTAACTAACATTGTGACACGGGAATTTTATATATGTATTAGATTTTTTTTAAAGACGTGTCCCTATGTAACAGCGATAAGATGTTGCATTCTATTCATTCTTCCAAATATATGTAAGATAAAAATGTCTTAGTATTAACATTAAAAATAGACGAAGTATACCTAGATGTAAAATAAAATCAAAATAACTTTTACTTGTAATAAAAACATATTACAGATCCAATTCCATCTTACAATAATTCAAAAGTTACATTTCGCACCCTTACACCAATTCCATCGAACGCACCAATCACCATAAGCATAACTTATAATAACAGGGTTGCAAATAAATTGTAATCGATTAGATCTCGATTGCCGTCTCTCACGATAGACACACGATTAACCTGTCAGCTGCATCTGTTATTTTTGGGGTTCCGTAGGTGAAAACTACATGCGAAGGATGTAACTTAATCTGTTAACTTAACTACAACTTGTTTGAACCAATCTTATCGAAAAATGCAGAATTTTCTATGCAGATTTTTTTTTTATATAAAACACACATACCGAATTTCGAATTGAAAAACCTGAAATATTTATGCGATAACTATTTATTTATATTATTTACTATTTATTAAAAAAGAACTACGGAACCCTCACCACGGAAGACCAACTCGCGCTAAAACAACTTGACCATCAGCATGTGCGGTTTTTCGCGCTTTTTTAAGGCGCATCCTTTGGACGTGTGGTTAGTGGTTTGCTTTATATGAGGTACTGGGTTCAATGTCTGATATAGAAGTTCATGTCGAATTTAATTGGTAGGTTTCATCCACAGGTTTCATCAATAAAACGTCTAAATTTGATTGTTTAATTATTTATTTTTTTATTCTATTGTAAATACTCCAACTTAAAAAATACATATAATAATATCATGATTATAATTTGTAACTTAATTTACTATTCTAACATTTTACATGTTACATTTTCTTAATTTATTCATCTAGATTCTTGATTATCTCATTATAACATGTAGGTACTGCGCCATAAATTAAAAGACTTCAATAAATGGGTAGCTCATTTCCGCCGTCTAGCGTAGCACCTGGATAATATGTAGGCTGTATTTGACTAATCTTTATATATAAAAATGAATCGCAAAATGTGTTGGTAAGCGCATAACTCGAGAACGGCTGAACCGATTTCGATAATTCTTTTTTTATTATATTCCTTGAAGTACGAGGATGGTTTTTATGTAGAGAAAACGTTAATATGTACCACGTGCGAAGCCGGGGCGGACCGCTAGTATAATATATATGTACACTAGTCTGCAGACTAAAAATAAACCAAATCCGTTCCATAATTATAGAATAGTAATTTAAACGCCAAAGAGTAAAAACATTTGCATGCACAACCTTTAAAAAAGAAAATCTTGTCCCCATGTAGATAAAAGAATAAAAAGTCAACCAAGGGATGACCAAGGGTAGGTATATAATTAATAGTACAGGAGAAGGTGAGAATCTTTATCTGAATCGATTAGCTGCAAAATAGCAACAATGTGAATAAATTTCATCCTACTACAAAGGCGAAAGTTTGTAACTTGTATGGATGTATGGATGTTTGTTACTCTTTCACGTAAAAACTACTGAATGGATTTGAATGAAACTTTACCACAATATAGCTTATACATCAGAATAACACATAGGATAGGTTTTATCCCGGAAATCCCACGGGAACGGGAACTATGCGGGTTTTTTCTTTGAAAACGCGAGCGAAGCCGCGGGCGGAAAGCTATTATCAGATAAAAAGGTCCTGTCGCCATAACCTAACACCACAGTATTACCATTATTTCCTACAGTAGTGCGACGAATGTACTTGTGCAGAGAAACGGAGGGGAACTGGCGGGGGTCGGGCGACGCGGGCCGCGTAAAGCAAACACGCTTAGTTTGCTTTACCTAGTGCGAAAGGATGACGCAGTCGTATTTTTTGTGTAATAATTTTATTATACATAGGTACTTACATATTCTATTATGGCGCGCACAAACTGTTCCGTTTACGGATGTAAATCTACATTGAAATCCCAGAAGGAAACAATATTTCAGAAAGATTGTATTACCTAATTGTATCTGTTGAATTAAAATCAAAGCTATGTATATGTTGTCCCCATTATTTTCTAATCAGATTGTACATCCCAATGCGAATGCATTACTTAGTTAAATGTTATAAATTATAATATACAATTAAGAACATCCAAAAATAAAGTGTCCACGTAAATAATATTTAGCTGTGCAATATCTATAATTATATATTTATGAACAAATAATTACATCAGATTTAATAATCGCAATTATTTTGAATGTACATATGAATAAATGATTTCATCATAATATTAATAATCACAATTGTTTTATTTCCCATTTGTTGCAACCCTAGCGTATTTTCGTGTGGCAGCGTAAGTACCTACGCTGGCGGCGGCATCGCGCGACATCAAAGGCGATTCCTTACTGTAGGAAATAATATTGTAATACTGTGCTAACACTATCACACTAAAACAATGTAGGTACCATAATAGTCTATAAGAAATGAGCTTATACCATCCAAGGCTATAGGTGCTATAGATACTTAATAATTGGATGTAAAACTTGGGACAGCTGGCAGATGTCATGGCAGCTGCGCGCGTGCCAACATGGCCGCCTTCCCGCCTTTTTTCTCTTTGTTCAAAGATTGATTCGTTGGGAAATGCGCATCTGCAAGACAATTTCTTATTTACTTACCTGAATAAACATTTATTGTTAATTACGCAGCAATAAGCAAATAATTATATCGATATTGTGTCAACAGTTTTGCATTGGAATTTGATGTTCACAGCTGACTGCTATTTATGGTATATCTGGTCAATTAATTTTATCTTTGAATAAATTATTATAGAAATACAATTGTGTACCTAGGTATAATTTATAGGGAGTTTGGAAATTTATTCAATGTTGTATTGAACTGTAAAACTAAAGTACAATCAATCAAAAGCAATTGTGTTTTTAACAGTCATTAACATTAACTTATTTTAATAATTTTGAAAGGAATCTTTTCGTATTTCATATTTTCTCAAAGGACAATGTCCGGAATGGCCCTATGCAACAAAATGGATTGGAATACACGATAATTAACTGTCTATTTTATTATATTAGTTGCAAATACATTTGTAACACGGACTAGCTGTATGCCAAAATGAACAATAAAAAGTATTTTACGCGATTAATAACATTAATGGCCGCCATCTTCACCAAACGTCATGTCGTGTCGATAAAGAATAGGGATGGACGATTGATTGTAATCGTCCGACTTAATTTTTAATATCCATAAAGTATAATTTAAATCGATTTTAAATCGATTCAAATCGTAAGCCAATGTATCGACTTACAAAAGATCGTGGTCTAAAAGATCGATTTATAAAAATCTATTTTATTTTTCAAGTTTACATTTATAATGTAAATATTATCCATTTTATGAAAAACAAGAAAGATAATTAATAAATGATCTCTTAACAGTAAAATCAGTTTTTTTTTTAAAACGATCTATATCAAAATAATATCGAACCCCCTGCACAGTTTTTAGACTATATTTTAATTGCCAATTTAGATGATGAACAATAAACATGAAATTAAAATAAGTATGTGTTTTATTTCATAATCCAAAATAATAAGTTAATGAAGGACTAGGTTTAACAACAACTTACTAGGTACAAAATTGGTAAGGCTGGTTAACAAGTCACACGTTTGCGCTGTTCAAGCATGCGCCGCTTCTATTTACTATTTTTTCTCATTCCTAAACGAATTCTTAGAATACAGGTACCTGTTAATAGATTCTATGCATTTAAACGTTTAACTTACATTATACACTTAGGCTTTAGAAAAAAAACTGCATATGTACCTACCCAATTATCTAGGGAGGTGCTTAAAATAGCTAAATATTCAGTTTCATAAAAATCACTAAGCTATGAAAAACTAATATCTAATATTCGTTGTTATGGTTCCATTATAACCTCAAAATCTGATTCTTTTTTTGGAATATATCTATTCTGCAGCTAGTCCGCTATAAAAATAAGATCATTTAGGAGTTTACTAATGATCGACAACACAAAATATAATTTTCGGATGTTCTTGGTTCCAGGGCGAACAATGTATGGGCGCAGAGCAATCTCCTTTGAGTAACTACATAGATATATTCTTAGAAGTTAGAGCTTATTAATAAGTTGTGATAAAAGAACATAAATCCTTACTCATTTTATGTTAATAAGTAGATGATTTGATTTTCTTAGGAATCTAGAAAGTGACATTTGGCTTCATATCTTCTTGATCCTTCACTAGAGAATTTCCTATTCATTTGAATACGCGGATGCGGACCAAGCCTGGGCGGAAATCTAGTTATACTAGCTTCTTTGAAGAATTAACGAAATAGACTTCATGTAAATATTGCCTAAGTATGTATTAGTAATATGTATTTCAAAACAGTTAAAATAACTAAACTCGAAAGCTAACGTTTATTTTTAAAAAGTAAGTGCGTATTTCATATTTTAAAATGCAATTAAATATTTAAAAAGTAAATTATTTTAAGAACTGAAAACAAATATTGCTTTTCACTCGTATATTCTTATTAATTAAGTAACTTAATTACAATCGTTATCAGAACCGCCTTATTTTATTTATTTTATTCATCGGCTACTGTCCACAGATCACCTGTCACCTAATTCGAACAGCATGAATCCATCATTTTCAGTGTTCGACTAATAAATGTCAATTTAAATACAATAAACCCGGGGCCAGGTAAGCGGGTGCATACCGCCATGCACCAGATGGCGCGACATCTGCCAGATTGGACATCTGACCAACTTTGCCGCGCTTTTTGTGGCCAATCGACGGGCTGTTATCTTTCTTAATATAATCTGTATAGAATATAGCCTATATTTACAATGGATTAGCTTTGTCCGTTACTCGTGCACTAAGTATGTATAAGTAAATGTGTATTAAATTGATATGAAAATTTTACTTAATCTGTAGGTAGGTATGTGCACTTTTTTCTTCAACAGTTATTGAAAGAATACTGAAGGGTCATGTGAAAATAGTGTGTTAGGTAGGAAACTATGGATGATAATATTGAAATGTTCTTAGTTGTGCGAGATACAGTAAGACGTAGACAATATTATAATGATGATGAGATCTAGTATTAAGAAGAATCTGTATGAGTAAAATTTTTTATCGTATACTTATGTTCATATTGTAGTTAGGTATCTAATCATGAATGTAAATCCTTCATTTCTAAACCACAGAATAGTTATTGAAGACAAATGTTTTAGTCGGCATCAAACTGAAACATGCTTCCGCTTATATAGTAGGTATACCTATGCATTCTTATACTAAAAAAATGCCACACCCTTCTTCCTGCAATGTCAGGTAAATTACTAACTTATGAATGAATTACCAATGCAGCTATACAACATTGAACATATTATAGGCTTTATAATAGAGCCTTTCGCGATAATACGCCAAATAACCGTTCTTATTTGTGATCCGTTACAATCGTGAGCGACCTCTTTGGTCGAGTGTGGCTACATATTTATAACTAGCTGTGATCCGCGGTTTTACCCACAGTGCTCCGCTCCTGTTGGTCTTAGCGAGATGATATCATATTATAGCCTATACCTATAGCCTTCCTCGATAAATGGGCTATCTAACACCGAAAGAATTTTTCAAATCTGATCAGTAGTTCCAGAGTTATCAGGAGTGGAGCCACGGGGGTGAAGCCGCGCGGAGCAGCTAGTGTAAAATAAGAGTCATCAACTCGCCTTATTACTTTGCACAATAATACCTACACATATACATGTCAGCTTAAATCAGGCTTTCAAGAAAATATACAACATAAGCTATCTTTTTGGAAAGTGTATTTGTAAGTAAATTAATAACAATAATAATAAAATATTAAAATCAATTCAGTAGTACCAGACTTTACGTGCTACGTAATCATTTCTAAGTTCTAAGTATTGAGTTTGTACGTTTGTCTTCCTGTAGCTAAGAAACAACTGTTGACAGAAGAAACATAATACGGTGAACCAATTATGATGTTTACATTAAGCCCAGTGTTCATTGTATAGGCACAGGTATAGGTGTCTAATGTCACAGGCGGCAATATTGACAGTTATAAACAAATGTAAAAAAATGTTACACAAATAAAAGCCGACTTTGTAGCGTGCTAAATATAATGAATAACAACATATGCACACATAAAATGAATGTTAAATAATGTTTTAAGTAATATAGTATTATATTATCTGTGGTAATACGAAAAATCTAAAAAATAATTAGTCATATCACCATAACTGAAATCCCCTACTCTCTTGAAAAAAAAATATTTTAACAACTTGATTCGCTTACCTATATCAGTTTATTAGTTACGAATAATTTATTCTTTGCTTTGTTTATTTATGTATCCTACATCTAGGTGATAATTGTCTTCTGTGCTTTGACAAACGGACGAAAGCTCTTGTTTTAAATAGAGTATTCAAGAGGAAGGTTTACTTTATATTTTTCTGTTTTCTAAGTGGGCGAAACCGCGCGCGGGGTGCTAGTTAAGTAATAAAAAATTATAAATTTCATGGTACCTAATATTTTTGAAACATCTACTTATCCATACAAAATAGAATCACTGCACTTAAACCAAACCAGAGTACTCCAATTAACAAAATTTCTCTAAACTCGTGTAAAAATCATTATAATAAGGAAATATGCGTCTAAGCCGATGGCTAACCGGTCTGAAGCGGGGCGACCGTTACCCACCATACCAGTGTGGCCATTCGGCTTCGTTTGTGCTTTATTTTTATTTACATATGCGAGCTAATCGCGGAATTCGAGCGTGATGTATTATAAACTATCCTTATAGATAACTGTAGACCTATAAATACCTACAGTAAAAGGAGGATTATTGTGCCTTATTTCTCGTAAGTTTTGATTTCGAATATCAAATCAAGGATTGCTTGGAAGAGATCGCTGACTTGCCATAAGACCGCTCTATACATCCATTATTTTAATATTTTCAAATACATTGTATTTTTGGTGTTCATAAAATGTTTATTTATCACTACATAAAGATTAAAGATATTTAAAACTCATCATTCATTCATTCCTTTCCTATCCCATATCTAAATATTGATACAAGAGCATGGTTTTAACTACCTAATTTTTTATGTCATTTAAGTGTCAAAATAAAATATCTCTATCCTATTAATATTATATTTGTAGAATGTATGAATTTTTTCTATTCTTCTTTCACGCGAAATCAGCTGATCGGATATGTATGAAATTCGGTACTCAATTAATAATTATGATTGCAGTCTGGATTAGCGCGTGTGAAGCCGCGGGCTCTACTTAGTTTACGTATACAATTACTAGTAAATGTAACCTCTCCTCTTTACGATTGAGTATTAAAAATTTTCACATCTATAGAATATTCCATTTAGGTAGCCTAGCTACTATAGTTATTATTCTGTGATATAGGTAACATGCTATCTTCAGTCCTGAGTCCACGACTCCACTCGCGTGCTCCCGAGACTAAAAGTAGCCTATGTGGTAATCCAGACTGTAATCCATCTATACGCCAAATTTCATACAAATCCGATCAACTTCTTCTGAGTTCTGAGTAATGTAATTCAAATATTTTCGTCTTTATAATATTTAGTAGTATAATCAAATAAACTCATCTGCCCTAGATAAGATTAAAATCAATTAACTTTTTAAACATATTATAACTGTAGCATACTATAAATTATTTATTTACGTTTAGAACGTGTTCAAAGTTGGCCATAGACACACTATAGAACACACTTTGTGACCCAATTCTAGTATCTATGATTTGATGACTCATTGAAGTTTGTTTACAAACTACGGTACTTTTAGGGTCAAATATTTTACGAGGCCCTGCCGTTGTGTTTTGATGGTATTGATAAGGTACTTAATATCATAAAATATACGTTATTGTTGTTGTAATAACTATGACGCTTTATGGTGTTGTTTTACGTTATAATACTTTGACTGCAAATGTTGATGTTATAGGCTGAGCCTCTTGTTCTCGATTTTAAGAATAAGTATTAAACTTTTAAGTACCTAATTAAAACTTTAATAAATTTTTCATGAAAGTTAGAGATCTGAACGATACCACTTTTTAACCAACTTATAAAAAGGATTTCGGATTTTTTGGGTTTGTTGCCTCTAAACTTTCGCCTGGCTGAACGGATTTTGATGATTCTGTTTTATTTGAAAGCTGGTGACTTCCGGCCCCTTGTAAATGTTGCCTAGTACTCATAATTTGATGGCGGTTGAGTTTTTTGCTAAAAATAATTATTACTACCTGTAATTTACTTTAGTCATAAAATAAATAATACAAGTACCCAAGTAATCAATTATCAAACCTAGGGTTTGGTAACGACAATCTATATTAGTGCGCACAAACGAACCAACAGGCGGAAATCTAGTTTATTCTCCAAGTCCCCTCTTTACAGGCTCCCTTCACCTTGATCTTGAAGGGTTTATACATTTTTCAATCACAAGTACACTTTAAGTACAGTGTGATTATCGAACAATATGTAAACAGAACTCGTTTTGTAAGAGTCGGATAAAATCTGTGCGACTCCAATGATATTCAAATTAGTTTGTCGTATTCGTATAGATATAAAATTGTAGGAATAAGGTACCTACCTAACATGTTGCTTTTGATAATATTGAGGAACATAAAGTAAAATAAAATTAATGTTATTTTAGAAATAAATAAAACAGGTGTTTTTAAAAGCATATATTTTGTTAATATGTATTGAACTTTCAGACGAATGGATGTAGTTACATAGGTAAGTATAATTTCAGTTATTTTTTCGTGATGAAGAAATAAAGATCATCATCAATATTATAAAACCGAAGAGTTTGTTTGCTTGAACGCGTTAATCTCAAGAACTACTGGGCCGATTTGAATACTCCTTTCAACGTCAGATAGCCCATTTATTAATATTAGTTGTTTAAAAATCGGAATTGTTTCTATTTTCTACATAATACGGTAGGTACATAGCTATATCGAAATTATGTACCTATACCTACATACCATTAAAATAAATATTGTATACCTAACTACCTAGTTATTTGATAAATATTCAAAAGCTCCAAGTCCAACTAGCTGTTATTCGAATTTCGTAGTGACAACAAAAAAGAATCTATTCACAAAATTGTCTTTGGGGAAAGTACATTTCGAAGCTGCACAAAGAGCTTTCCGAGAAGCTCAGGTACAGACAGACGGACAATGCATTTTTGTTATATTTTATGATTTATTCGTGTTTCCTTCGAGAAAGTTGTTAATGGTAACCGTAGTATAGTTAATTAGTTATGGTACCTACGCATTTAATATTGATTCATAAATCTATGATGCTATAATGCGTGTTTATTTTGTAAGTATACTTAAGAATTAATATTATTATATTCTATCTTTTTTTAATACTTACGAATTATGAATTAATATTAGTTAAATTCACATTTAAAAATATGCAAATTGTTTAGTTAAAACATTACGTGCCAAAATACCAAACAATCTAAACTTTAAGTGTGCCTTAAGTTTAAAACTGTGTTCAAAATATGTAAGTATTCACAATTAACTAAAAAAAACAATCCAGTACCGTAAATATTTTTAATGACAACAAAATTTAATAACCACTGGTAATTTTATAATGTTATTAATTCATACTAGAAATAAAAGGAAAGTTATAAAGACAATTATAAGAGGCATAAAATATGAAATTTAAACTGCGGAGGCGTAGCTCAGCCAGGTCATAGGTGTGCCTAGATCTAGGAACGGTACTATGTGGCTATTACCTCACAGTAACCGTCGTTTAGGAAATAATACCGTTTTACTAAAAGTGTAGGCTGCTATTCAATATGGACTCTTCATTTCAAATATGCTTGCGTGGTTCTTGTAGATATTTTGTAAAGTAAGTTAACAATAAAAATTAGGAAGTTCAGTTAGGTTTTTCTCTTCCACCCATTCTTTATAATATGCAATTTATAAACGAAAATATATCGAGACGGACTTTTTATAACTGATGCTGATTTTACTTTACTCCGCCTCTGTTCAAAGACTAGGATTAAAATAGAAAATTAATTAACCCGTATTTTTTTAAACAACAAAGTGGTTACTCAAAGTGGTTCTTCGTACTTCTTGAAAAAAAATCCAGTTTAGTGAATGCTCTATCTCTATTCTCTACCTATAGTTAATGTTCTATCTCTTCTAAAAAACCATTTGACCAGAATCAACACAAAATTTAACAAGCGTGAAATCTGTTGCTAGTCATAGCCATAGCCCATAGTACATTCGCGAATTAAAAAAAAGAATCGTTGTAAAGACAGCTGCGTAGGAAATCTTTGAGCAAGGAAGCGTACATCGCATGAAAAGAGTGCGCACCTGGCTCTTTGTAGCGCTCAATACGACACACACATACATACCTTCACTTATCCCAGAATACAATGAGGGATAAAGATTTACTCGTGATATAATATACCTGAGAGCAAAAAACTGAGGATAAGCTTCGGTCTAATGATCGATGTCTGTGCTTTTTGGTAAAAAAAGTAATTCAAATATGGTATCCCGTTCGCGCCAATGCTTCTGTTCGAAATTAAGGTTTTGGATTTCGAAGCATTACAAATGGATATGTTGTTACTTTTAAGATTGGCTGTAATTTGTTCAGGTAAAAAATACATCCGATATTAAATAAAGAGTTCAATTAAATTATCGGTATAGCGATAGGGCGGAACATAAATTCATAGAATTTCACTCGTAATTTGCCATAATATTTCTTTTATTTACTTAATACTGTTTTCTGAATTATTATTAAAATGCAATGCAAGAGAAGGAGAAAAAAAGTTTCCTTATTATGTATAAATAGTTGTTTATTTCTTTGTAAGTAATAAGGGGGCCTATCGACTTATCAACATAATATTCATACGTCTTCTTATTCCCGATATTCTATAAAAGAATATAATTATAATTATATTCATAACTTATAATCCCATAACGAGTAATGTAATGTAAATGGTTATTCATTATGTATTCATTTCCTAATCATTCAAATGCAAAAAACGTCACACGGCACTTAAATTTGTATTTCATTCGAAGGTAACCATTCTGATAATTTGTCCCTTTGATAAGTAAAGCTGGTCATTCTTAATCCACTTGTGTTATTATAAAAAGAAATAATGGTGTTATAATAGAGAATTTATTTTATACAATATCTGATACATAATTCATCATTTATATTGCATTTTTTTGAAGAAAAACATTCACGAGGAAAATTAAGTCGTCAATCATTTATTTAAACTTATTACGCAAAAAACACATTATTTTTAATTTAACTTTTTGCAATTGAACCTTTTCAACTGAGTCGACATGATGACAGCTTAGAGCAACAATGTTGCAGAAGCTCAATGACATAAAAAGTAATCAACTGCATGATGCCTTTGCCTATTTTAATTAAAAAGTTGCGTAAGAAATTGGCGGGCACCTGACAACTGACAGCTCTGACCTTGGCAGCGCAGTCCCGCGGCCTTGAATCGCGAGGGGTCTCACAAAAGCCACAATAGCTAGCCGTTAAACCCGTCCGATGAATACTCCGGAAACCCTCCCCTTGCCGTATTATGCGTGTGCGAAATTCACGACGGTTAACGATTTTACTATTTATGTTTTTAATTCGTTTATAGTCTATTTTGGAACTATTTCGTATGGGGTGGGCTATTCGAATGCCGTTAATGTCATCTCGATGGCTATTGGCGGCTTGTTTGATATCGATTTCGAAAGGTCGAAAATTTATGACTGGAGAGGACTTTATAGAATGTGGATTATGCAACTATATTTTTGATAATCATACAGAAGTAGTCTTTAGATTCGACGTTCGTCTTATTTCGAAATTCGATGATACACAAACATATTTGAATCACTTAATGATAAAATTATATTTATGGTACCACACAATACTTTCTCTAGGTATTTTGTGATAAAGCTATTTGACAAAAATCGAGATTCTCAGTTTTTTTTAATTTTAATAAATTATTTTAATTCTGTTCTTCTTAATCCCGAAACTTAATAATTATTAGCATGAAAATGAAATCACGGTTCGCTGATGTATGAAATCTACAATTACCTAAAATTTGTAGGTCTAGAAACTCAATCGCGGCAGTGCTTTAGGTTTATAGCCTAAACTCTAAAGCGGAAAGCCTTCCTACCCCTAGAATTTTAATGAAAACTCAATTCCTCAAATATCTTGGTACCGGTATGATACGATAAAATAAACTCAAATAAATTGATGTGCAAAAATAAAGATCTCTATCAAATTGTTTGGGCAATAACGTATACGAATATAGTTTGTATTTAATGGTCCATGATAAAACTTAACTGATTTAATTATAAAAATACTGGAATTTCTTCGTAGATAGCTATGCTCCAAAGTAAACTTAGCATTTCAACTACGTCAATATTAAGCTGTTTAGAATTCAAAAATGTAGACTTACATAACAACAAAGCAACATTTTTTCCGCAATAAGGTTTAGGGTCCTAGGGACCTTTTGTTCGAGAGAGGACTATGAAACTTAATAGCACATAAAGGTATAACCTTTTGACTAAAATACAAAGCGCACGTTTTCTATTCATTTTTAAAACGAGTGTTTATTGTGAAGCCTAGGCAAGCAGATGGATTAGGGTTGATTTTCCATATGTAATTAGCAGCGGCGGCCTTACCCATTGCGAGGCTCCGGGCGGCAGGCCCTTTGCGAGGCCCTTTGCTCTTCGTGAAATGTATGTGATGCGAAAGTAGGTCTGGTTGTTTGGTTTAGGTATTTGTCATGTTTGAGGAGAAATGATAAAGTTATACAAATAAATAAAATTTGAGTTTTAAAATGTTTATATATTTTTACCTTGAAAGATTTACTAAATTAACAAATACAGAGATGCTAAATTTTAAAATTGATGTTTGCGGCTTTTCTTAAGGCTAAAATCTTTAATTAAAATTTAAAGCACAATAACCAACGAATGAGCTACGTCATTTTCGATTGAAAGAATAAGGGCTGAAAGCCGATCTTGTGTCATCGAATTCCTCAAATATGTTCGCGAAATACGATAATAAATCTATGACTCACGTAAACACGTGTTTGTCGAGTCGAAATCCTTTATAAGTTGAAAACTCTATAACTCGAATTTTTGAACTACCGCACGAGCCGAGCGAGTGAAGCGAGCGAGTTGCAACACCGGTCGGTGTAAATATTATAGCGAGGAGCGAAGCGACGCGGACGAGCTAGTTAGACTAACATATTTCTGTAATATATACAATATAATATTAAATTATTTTTTGAAAAATAAGGTCATAAAGAAGTTTCACTTCTTACGTGTGTACTCTAGTACACGCACACATTTTCATTTCTTTAAATTTGCTTGGGTGGGTTATTGCGCGAGGCCCCTGCAAGAGCGAGGCCCCGGGCGATTGCCCTGTTCGCCACCCCCTAAGGCCGCCGCTGGTAATTAGTTTCTAGAGGTTTTGGACTATTTATAAACAATTAGTACTCTGTATATAACATCTGCTCATTATTCTTTATGGTATCTCATATGCCCGTTTCTATTCCGTAGTAGGTATGCGTAGATGTAGCCTACAGCGGTCTATAAATTTTAATAAAAATATAGATCATTTTCATTCAAGCAATATCGTTACCTATACAATTAATATTCCTGTGCTTATTCCGCGAACAGCCGTATCTCAGCCGTAGTAGAATGGCCGAAAGGATTTTTTTTGTGTTAACTAATTTCATTAAATTCTAAGGGTGCTAGAAAAGTGTATTTGATAGAACGCTATAATCTTGGGAACTTGTGGTTGGATTTTATTTTATTTTATAGTAATATTCCTTTCGAGAACAGGTGAAGTAACGTGATCAAATAGTAGAGAATGAAATGCATACAAAAAGCTTAATTAATTATATGTATTATACCTACTTTCGCACACTAATTTCCTCCTACGTAAATAATGTTTTTTTTAATTTCATTTGAAAAGAAGTCTGTATATATTTCGTACTACATACTTTCTGTGACATAACCATTTGATTTTCTCCCTTTCCACCAGGTTCGAATTTATTCGACAATACTTTAAAATCTTTGAATGAAATAGTATAACTACCTACTACAAATATTAAATTAATATTTAAAGGTACATAATTTGTTAGTTCTCTACCATACATAACATTAGTGTCTATGCATGATAGCTTCTGCTTTCCGTAACATCTGATCGAACTAGTAAAACGTTAAGTTATAATGGTTATAACAGGGGATGTCAATTTTTGCTCGTATTTTCCCCCAAGCTCACCGTGTTCATAATGTTGATGTTGCTAGTGAAAATATTGTTATATCCAACCCACCAACCGTTCGATTCTGCAAGTACATTTTTTGATGGAAATTATTTTAAACGGTACCTATCTTAAATGAATGTTGGGAGGTATTTGAAATAACGTATAGTATATTCAATTTGCTAATATATATGTAGTTATTTTCTATTATTGATCAACTTTTACGTCATTTTATCAGAAATCGTTGCCAGTGTTTACCTAGTATTATTTTTTCAAAACTATATCTACCTGTTAATCTGCGGTTGATTGCCATTGCATTACTGATTACTCTCTCAACTTTTACTACAATTTTATAAAAAAGAAACTTGCAAATTCAAGGAATGGGATACTGTATACAGGTGTCCCACTGTTGGTATACTAAGCTCAAAGGAGGTTATAGTTTTGCATACGCTGAGTACGTAAAAAATACTTATAAAATTCCAGACGCATTTTTTTCAAATAGATGAATTCTTAAAACTCTACGTGTACACCCATAACAAGCAACCCGCCTAACTTATTTTCATAGACAAAATGCTCACATGAGAAGCGGTATATGCCGGCTGCGCGAAGCTAGAGAAGAAAACATGAATTTTCAGGAAAAATTAAGCAAACAATTTTTGACATAATTTTGTTAAGCATTTTTTATTAAGTCCCTTCGCGCTTAGAATACCAATAGTGGGACAACCTGTATATTTTTAGACTAGATCTTTTCGTTTTTATAAATAAACTATATTTCTGGATGCTGTTAATACATTTTTTCAATATCAAATCAAAACTAAGTTTGTAAAATCTGCTCTTATGTAGTTTCTGTCCAAGTATGATATAGGGAAGGCCGCAAATAAAAAACCGCTGATGTGTCACCACATTTATTTGAAATTTTACTAAAAAAATTGAATAAAAAATATTGTATTTCATCAACATGTTACTTTAGAAATGAATAATATACAGTTGTAGAAAAGTTCGCTCGCTCCACGCGTTAGATTATTTGTATTATGATTGCGTGTGGAGCGGCGGTTGTCTGTTGACGCCGTCCTGTTGCTATTGTTGCTATTTGTTGCTATTGTTGCTATTGTTGTTGTGTTGTTCGGTTGTTGATTATGCATTGTTGTGGAACGGCGCTGTCAGTCTCACTCGCTGCGCTTAAATTAATCCTCCTCCTCACCGCTCTCAGACTCTGTTGAGAATAGAAACAAAATTAAAAATATTGTTGCAAATAAACAAAATCAGCAAGACTCAAAATTTAAAAATGGTTAACAATATTATTACAAAATATATTCTCAGTATTCTGCGTAAATTCCTACATTTCAAGTAAATAAACTATGTGTAAGGAGTAATCTTGCTTATTATAAACAATCTGCAAGTCTATTTGATCATAATAAAAATTACCTGGTGAACATGTGGTTGACCAAGGGAATTTTTTTTGTTGTTTCTATATTTTTTTGAATCAAAGCGCTTCTAAAGACAGTCTAGCTCAATAAATAAACATTTAACTGTAGGTGCAAAATAAATCTTTCTTTCTATGTTTTTGCATGCAAATATAACCCAACATGCAGTTTGTGAGTCTGTCTGTACGTACCCTCCTCCGCAC
>CAJQZN010042531.1:0-11641 GCA_907164685.1 Colias eurytheme | reverse complement strand
AGGAAATTTAAATCGCTTTTTTTTTGGATTCTTTGGCATATATTATATCCATTTTCTGCCAGTTTTTTAATTTGTAAGGTATTATTATTTTAATTTTTCAACATAGGGTGGTATTTCTGGTAAGTAACATCATGCTGTGGCTGAAGAACCACTGAGAAGTAGGGAAGATTCATCTCGCACCACATGTAATGGCTGTAATTCTGCAGCAATAATATTTTGTTGATGATAAAAATTCTGACTTTTTGGGTCTTCATTGTGTCTCAAATCAATATGTCGTATAATTCTGAAGGTATGGTGCTGGGGGTAAATGATTGACACTGTTATCATAGTAAAATCACTCCCGTAGGTCTACATTTCCTTCAAAATCGTCATCTCAACTCAACGCCAGACTCTTCAGCTTCCGCCAGAGATAGGTAGGGAATTTTTTATTGATTGCCAAGTCATGCTCCTCTAAAACATATTAAAAATAGAGAAAAATATATCAAAATGATGACGTTGAAAATGGATGGCCTTATTGGCAACGTCCGTTACATAGGACATGTGAAGAATACCCTAGTATATACTCCAAGTTGTCAACGTCCGTTTTATGGGACATCGTATATAAACTAAGATTTGTATTCCAAATATTGTAAAATATGTAAAAATTATGTCAAAATACTATACTTACAATCGTATTCTAACTAATAATATAACATTATAAGCAAAATAGCCAAAATACTTACAGTTATATATCAATTTTATCAGGAGAGTCAAGAGATCCGTTTTTTGCAATTTTCAAATGGTCACCATTCGCGACTGTACTTCGCTTTGGTAAAAAAACCTGCATGTACGCGAAGGACATAGCTAGTACCTTCCCAATATACCGATTAGCAAAGCTTAGGTCTGCTATAACAGCGCCAGCATGTGTGTAAATACTATGTCCTTTAAAACGGACGAAATCAATTTAAGGGTTAAATAACATTTTCTTGGAGTTATTGATGTTATGCCATTTCACACGCAAAGATGTGAATTGCAAATAATTGAAGCTGATTTTGCGTGTGTGAAGAGTGCTTTACGCACATATAAAGTACAGGGGATGAGAGTGTGATACTTTAGTAATAAGTCCCATTTTGGAATTTCTTTTGTATAAATATTGTTATTCAATTTTCTATATCGAAATCGACAAGCCTAAAATTCAAACGACTTAATTAAGTTAGTTTTAAGAAGAATGAATGAGCCAATTAAGGACCTATATTTCATATATTCTATGAAAAATATCAAAAGACAATAAAGAACATTTTTTGTAAAGGCATTTAATCGAAGCTTTTAAATTAAATGTTTTTGAATTTGTAAATTTTACTACTATATCACATTTGTATGAAGTGCCATTATATTTATTATCTGTGGTATCTTGACAGGTTTAATGTCTATGTCGCCGTATTATTGTGAAGATCGTTATTTTAATAATTTCTATAATAATATTATGTAGTTTAGTAGGTATACTTTACTGTTCAACGCGTTTCTTCTCTTCGCTCTTTGTAGAATAAATAAAAAAAATGTTGTGTGGTTTTATAAAACCACGGTAAAAGTGAAACTTAGGCACAAAATTATCGTATTTGTACGATAATGACTCCGAACACTGCTTTATACCTACTCGGCAGCCGACCGTCACGCGACATGCGCTACACAGACCAAAAAGTTTGAGACGATGCGATGTAATAAAAGTTTCACTTTAAAATATACGTAAATACTTTTTACTCATAACTAGTTACCTAACTACTCATTTTTTTAAGTCGGTTAAAATAGTTGATGCTATTCGTAAATAACGATATTATGATAAGTGATAACAATGCTACAAGGAAAAACGTAATTGTTTGTTTTGAATCAAAACGAACTAATTATTTTTTCCATGTTTTTTATTTACAGAATAAGATTTTCACAATACTACGTTATTTTCTCATTTTGGATTCTGTATTGTGTCATTTTGTATACGGTTTTTATATATTATATTTTATACTAGTGACGTGAATGTGATAAATGTGTGATTAATAGACAAATAAAGAAATAATTACAAAACGTCTTTTATTCCACCACAAGAGCTTCAAAATTATCGGGTATTTTCCGATAGGTTCGTTGCAAACAAATGAAGGAGTCAAGTTTTTCAGGTTAAAAAATCACGAGCGAGAATATTAATTGTTGCTTGACTGAATAAACATAATATGAATTATTTCTGAGGAAAAGCTCATATTGATTTTATTTTATCCGACACACGATGTAGGAAATAATTTGTAAAATGAAACAACAGTTGCATGATATAATTCGCTATATAATCAATAAACGTTTACATTGAGACCCGCGGGTCTGATATAAGTTCCTAGCAGTTACTTGGCAGATAGTTTCGACTTGGGGGTTTCAAAACATAACTAAACAAAACAGCCTGATATGAGCCGTCCTAATACTAAATACATGCAAAAAACTAATTTCATTGGAAAATATTTTATACCACTGTTAACATATTATAATATGCGATATTTAGCGATTCCATACACTTTTCATTACATTTTCCGTAGTACTTTAGATTTATTTGAGGCAGATAATAATTTTTCTAACAGTCTTACTACACACCAAGTTTGACTCCTCTACCACGGTACGAGTCTAAGTTCTAATTTAACAAATAAATAAAGACTAGACTTCACAAATCTCACTAGTTGGAATTTTATATCGTGTAGACACCTCATTATTCACAGACAACATAGCACTATATTATTATCTATGATTCATATAGACACACATTAAACATTTGCTACACATTATTGTAAAAATATAGCTACTAAATTTTGGAGATCATAATTATTAGCTTATATACAAATTATAGGTATTTACAAACAATAAAAATATATAACTTAGGTTTTATAATCAATATGTAAAATATAAGATACAATAAAACTAAGTCTTATAGAATTAATTTAGTAGACAATCCTGCAGTGCCCTTATTGTACGCTTATATTTTTCACTACAACATATTAGTTATTTAAAATAATTATTGATATTAATTTACTTAACTTTCAATGATGCTCTAAAAGCTATGCTTTAAATGTAATATTATACATATTTTATATAATATTATGCCTTTTATTATTTACTTAAAGTATTATGCCTGATATTTTAAAAAAAGATTTTTTCTGCATACTTATATATTTTTTCATATCCAATAATAAAGTAGATTAGCTATGACAAGAGTCAACTGCACTACATTTTTCGTGCAGAACATCCGATTTCACGTTTTGTAATAAAAAAAAACAGAGTCTAATTCCATATAATATTTACAATAATTGACTCAGATTTATGAACGCTCCACTAAATGCAATGGTAACATGTTTGCAGTGTTCTTTGTACTTAGGTATTTAATTTTCTTATTTTTTGTTTGCCTGTTAGTATTTTCTAAAAATATATGATGACAGTACTTCCATGCCATACCAGACCAAGGCTTTTTATGATATTCAATACAAAAAGGAACACATTTCTACTGCGTATTAGTGAAGTGAATTTTCTACTGCGTATTACTTAGTTCCTTAGAGAAGTGAATATTCATAAAGTGCATTATTGTATGAAAATTCGGTTTTATTGTAATAACTTTTTTATTTCGTGCTCTAACATATATTTCTAGCAATACAAAGTTTTTTTTATTAATCACTACGTATAATTTTTCTACTCACCAATGTACACAATATAATTTTTCTACTCGCGCATTGGCACTGCATAAAATGGCCCCGCTACAAACAGATAATATATTTTTTTTATTTTAAGCGTATACAGATAATCTATACACATTAAATTGTTATAACAACTTTTTTATATTATTACAATATTGATAATACCAGATACGCTATCAATGATATTTTTACAATTAAGAATAAATGCTATTTTTATTCAAAATAAAACGAAAATTTAAAGTAACATAAAAAAACTAAAAACTTATTTATCAATTTTACTGGTAATAATTATATTGTATTTAATAATATAAATTTGTGCGTTAGTATACAATTAATAAAATGCGTTAAATGCAATGAATTATATTTTGAGTTTGTCTTACACTCTATTTATTTAATACTTTAAAAAGATTTGTTTAAAATACATAAAACTAAGGTAGCTTTAGCTCTATTTCAAGTCTATATTATGTGAGTCAGCTAATTAATTTCTTTAAAAATATTTTATTCATATAAAAAGGGAATTTCAATATTTTGTTTTAATTTTGAGCATTTCATTTTTATTTAATAATCTAATAAACATAAAATAACACAACTATTTGTTTAGGAGAGGAAGCTTAGTAGAAGAAAGATTCTTAGTGTAGTTCTATTGACAAGAAAAAAAATAACAGGAAGAGAATAATAGGCTTATGAAGAGAAAGAATAGAAAAATATATACTTTGTTACATGTTTGAAACCATTTTTGAAACAGTGAAAAATAAATCAGTATAGCAAGATAAAAAAATAGTATAAATTTAATGAATAAATTAATCCTTAATTAAGTTTAATTTTGATTAGCTCCAAGCAGCTTTTTAGAATAAGCTGTATTTTCTTCTGGAAATAATTCAAATATTTTAAGCTATTGCCTGAAATCAATTAAAATATATCGATATCCTTCAGATGCTCGTAATTTCTGTCCCAATAACCACCATTGTACAGCCAGTCTTCCTGCTTCGTGTACGGATTTGTGCCTTGACTGAACCACCTGTAAATTACATAAAACACTTTTAATTGGTAGCTCTTACAAAGTGTAAATAAGTGAAGTCCCATGTCCCCTAGTGGGGTAAGGGGCAGATGTATTATACATCTGTTTCACTAATCGATTTTTTCTTTAGAGACAAATAGGTGATCAGCCCTCTTTGTCCTACCAGACCGAGACCATCCTTGGCCACATAGCAATTAAAGAAAAAAAAATCATGAGCCATACTCCCTCCCAACTTCATAACTATTTAGTTTTGTAACCTACCTCGGTTGCCATCCATCCGGCGACTTCTTAAGCATCTTCCTAGCTGCTCGCTGCTTCTCCTCTAGCCGTGTCTTCTCTACGGCCGCTGCGTCTATATCTCCCTGCTCGAGCAGGCGGATATCGGGCCGCAGCCGACTGTCCGTGGGACAGAGCTGGCCCTTCATGTCGCGTTCTAGCTCGTTGAGGGACATCGCGAATTCCGTGAATTGGTAGTACTGGAAGATTAGGTTCGGGTTAGGTTGAAGAAGTTGTATATACGTTGTACTATATAGATACAACGTAGAGGTAGACAACGACTGTTGAAGTCCATTTCTGATAAAAGTATCGATAAATCAGATGCAAATGAAATTTTCCAAAGCCCTAAAGGTTAAAGTTAATGATAACTATAACAAGATATATTCAACGTACCTGTGCGCTTGTGCTGGGTCTTGGACGAGCTTCCCAAAGAGTCACGGAGCCGGGAATGTCAATGTTGAAGGAGTCATCTGGTTTCGGGACCTCATCTGATGTCTCCGCTTCTTCAGCCTAGATAACCGTAATATGAAATGAAATATAAATTTCGTCAATAAGCAATAGGAGCAAAATAATCGGAAAATGATGAAGATAAAAAACCTTAAAGATGTAAACTTGGGCAAAATCTTAAATAGTCGGACCAATACTTATAGGCAGAGAGCATTTAAAATTTACAATCATTAAAAATTAAAAACAGAGATTCTTCCTTATACTATGAGTTTTGAATATGCCTCAGTCTAGTAATTTGCTAGTCTGAAAAACCAATACTCACATCTTGTATCGACATGGACCTTAGTGCGCCCACCTTAAAGCTGTTCAACTTAGCCAGCACCTTCTTGGGCGTATGCGCCGGCGTCTGTCCCGTCGCCTCATCTCCACGGTCTTTCGCCCACTGTTCGTATGCGGAGGCCGTGCAGCATTTTATGTATTGCGTCCATTTGCCGTACAGGAAACGGAGGCGCTTTTTGCTGAAATTTATTATAGAGAAGATAGTTCAATTCCATTGAAATTCCACGAACCATTCCCTAAACCATGGCAATTACGGAAATAATTAAGTTAGTACCTACGTAAAAAGGCTCTATCAGTCAGAAATTTTCCAAAGCGTGCCCGAAAACAAATTATAAAAGCTTTTGGCAAAGGAAAATGAGGTTGTTATTTAGTATTTTATTGTTAATTAAATTATTAAACCTGCCAATGTTTCTATAATATTAACTCAGGTTAGTGGTTTAATCCTTAATTAATTGCCCTGAATTATAGTAATTTTCTAGGTACCTTTTATTCAATTAAAAAAATCTACCTTCAAAATTATCACTTTATTTTACAAGCAAACACTTACCTCGGATCTGTAATAAACCCATCAACCCGATGCAGATCCCTATTATTGAAACCAGCGGGTTTGAAGCAAAGGTTCGCTTTGAGCCCAGCGCCGCCGTGGCAGGTGACCTCCATAGCGCCATACTGCTCGATCCAGAGCTTGCCGACGATCACGTTGTGGACGCAGCAGTTCACGTTGCTCCATGTGTAGGCTTCTCCCCACCTATAGTTAGGTATATAGGAATTGTCTCTACTTCATACACAAATTGAATAAGAACAGATCTTATATAGGTATATATTTTTAAGTTAAGGTTTATGTTGTCACTGTGAGATAGACATTTTATTTAACCTATAAAACATGAATTATTGAAAATTGAAGAGCTTTTTCCAAAATTTAGATTACAATTTAGATTTTACCGAATTACGCAATTAAACGTAAGTGACGCAAAACCTCGATCAGTAGGTACTTTTAGTAGAAGTAAGGAATAAGTCCAAAATATCCAATAGCAAAACTTCTTCAACTCCACTGCATTTCCAATTCCAATTTGCCTTCGATTTGGATCGATCCCAAACTAGGTTACAGTTAAATTACCTGGGCAGTTCAACCGTGACGTGACCTTTGGGCTGTATCTCGACACTCTTGCCGCAGAACTTCAGTTTTGGGTGTACGGAACCATGGAACACGAAGTGGGGACTGTCTGCGTGGAACGCAGATACTGGTGGGTGGTGTGATACCTAAATATAGTAGTAGGTATACGAAATATAACTTTTTAATATAAATATAGGATAAACTATATAATCTCATGAGTGCTTATTGCATGAGCATTTATTTACAAATTTCTAATATGTGATAGGTAATAGGTATGAGAAACGGCGACTTTTCAATCTACAAATGGCATCCAATAAAAAAGAATGTTTTATATTTGAACAAAATGAAAAACATGCTCTACTGATTAAGGCTTACATTAGAATAAAATCCAAATTATACACAGGGTAAATGAGACACGTGTGCTTATTATTCTTATAAAAATATATATAAAAATATAAAAATATATATAAAAATATATATAAAAATTTAGGATCAATAAAGGAATATAATTCCTTCTTTCGTATCTACCATGATTTAATTACTCGCCAAGTAAAGGTAAACACATTGAAAACAATCCTGCTAGTTTTATTTATGTAATAAGACATTCAAGAATCACTTCATTGACTGATAAAAGCACGGTGTCCTTCTATAATCCTAAATATAAACCAATTATGAACCAACCTGTTCACACACGGCTCTGAACTCAGGCCGCTCCAGTTCGTACGTCTCCCCAAGGAGGGGGTTGAACGGCTTCCCCAAACGCTCCCAGTTCGACGCTAACGCACTTACTGCGAACGCTAGTGACATACGGAATTGTTAATTGCTGCTATGACTTGAAAATTAAATGAGGGAATCGGTCTGATGAGTCTAGAATGTATCGTATGAAGACTGGATGCATAGAAATCTAAATAACAAGACACTAGAAGTCGTAAGCGTGCGTGACCTTGTCGCCACTCAGGTGATTTGCACATCACCAGTGCATTCGTCACTGTTCAGTTGCTCTGGAGACGTATGAGTGTATACATGGTGTGTTTCAGCAATTCCCATTGCGGAAATTCTTCCACAAGTTGTAATTATACTTATAAAGGAATAATATTTCATCGGAAAATATATTTTTTTAGAAATAATGCCGTTTTTCCTTAAAATTATAGAATATTTACAAGTATTACGAGTGTCACCATAGTAATCGAAATAACAATGAATGACACAGTCGACCATTCTTATTATCACGTTTGTTCGTATTGGAGCAAAAAGTCTCATATACTTAGGGATGTTATTCTAAAATAAACCGTAAATTCGTGCGTTAGGATACATATTCAAAAGCTTAATTTAATAGATAAGTTAGTTTTCACTAAAATCAACCTGTCCAATAAAAGGCATAGTTTACTTGTGTGTACTGTTTAGCTTTCGGTTTGAATGTGTTGATTTTGGCGACAGCGGTTTTCATACGAATTATGACATTAGAGCACTTCTATGTGTCTTGTTATTTAGATTTCTATGACTGGATGTAATTGTGTGCTAATTGGAATATTTTAACTTCAAAGTTGATTGAACTTTTGACGTGACAACGTCATATAATTCGATAGAGCCGGCTGCACGCACGAAAAAACATGACTCATGCGGCGTTACCTCGCTCTGAGGCGTTCCATGTAAGGCTTGAAGTGCAAGCGAGAGCGCGGAACGAGCGACAAAGAAGCACAATCGGACGTTGTCACGTTCAACTTTCGTCAGTAAACCGACTTTACAGACAACCAATTTTTCATATAATTTTGTATACTTGTTGTCGTTTGGTATAATGGAGATATAACAATAGCTTCAACGGAGAAAATAATTAAGAAATATGAGATATTATTTCTAAGAATAAAAGCCGTCTGTACCGCTGACACAAGTGATAGCCGTTGCAAAGCATTCACATTAACATTACAATGTCTTGGCTGTAACCTTTCAAGTGTTCGATTTCCTACCAGCAATATATTCCATCCTGGCCACCGGATCCGATTGTTCTGAGGCCATCCTCAACAGATGAGCGTACTCCAGATACTCCAGCATTCGCTGCAGAAACGACAGCGGCTCATTGAAAACCACCGGCATCGTGATCTTTGACAGTTCCTTGCCGACGCAGTTCTTCAACACTGACCACAGGGAAAAGTCACCGCGGCTGAATTGGGCCACAGGAAGAGATGTCCTGGAAAATGTATGGCCAGATTATGTAACAGAAAATCTATTTCTAGTAATTTAAAGTAATATTAGGTATTTGGTTCTGTTTACTAATTTAGGAAGCTATAATATCTACAAGGAACACTGTTTTAGAGAACTTCCTTCTTTCTTAAATTAGACAGTGAATTATGATTGTCATTTGCTTTTACTTTGAATTTTTAATTCCATAATACTCGGGTACCATCATAAGGAAGGTACCCGGTCCTTTGGAAGGCTTACGTGGGGACACGGATCCAACACGCAGAGGCCCTTTCGAGAACTTTACTGTGTTGTGAATTTTTAATTATTATTATCATCACATCAATAAAGAATTTAATTATCTCTCTATCATCTAATTATATCTGAAACACAAGGGTGCTCACATCTAAAATGACCAACATTTGATATTTTTATGAAAATATCTTGAATGTAGGTAGGTACCCATAATATATTTGCGAGGACCTTTTTTTCCTTTAGAAAAATTAAAGGTGGTGTTATAGTCCTTTCAATTTACCCAAGAAATTACATTCATTTTTCTTACAAATAAAATGTTATATTCTTTTGTAAATAAAGGCTAAAAAATTCTCTCACGGACTCGTTACATACAAAAGGCGACCAAAACGAACTCAGCATCCCGAATTTGATCACATTGTGATGCAAAGACTTCAATTTAGTGTGACCTTTTATAAGCAACTAGCGGTCCGCCCCGGCTTCGCCCGTGGTACATGTTTACGTTTTCTCTACGTAAGAACCATCCTCGTACTTCAAGGAATATAATAAAAAAAGAATTATCGAAATCGGTTCAGCCGTTCTCGAGTTATGCGCTTACCAACACATTTTGCGATTCATTTTTATATATAAGACTAGCGGTCCGCCCCGGCTTCGCCCGTGGTACATATTTACGTTTTCTCTACATAAGAACCATCCTCGTACTTCAAGGAATATAATAAAAAAAGAATTATCGAAATCGGTCCACCCGTTCTCGAGTTATGCGCTTACCAACACATTTTGCGATTCATTTTTATATATAAGACTAGCTTTCCGCCTGCGGCTTCGCCCGCGTTCCCGAGGGATTTCCTGGATAAAACCTAGCCTATGTTGCTCAGTGAAGATGCAGCTTTCTAATGGTGAAAGAATTTTTGAAATCGGTCCAGTAGTTTATGCGTGAAAACCATACATACATACATAATTACAAACCTTTCCTCTTTTAATTATTAGTATAGATATAGATATAATATTGATAACGATTGATATTTTATATTTTTAAGTTATTGAAGATGCGACTACAATATAAAATTACATGAACTTTAATGTAAAAAGGAAGACAAATACATTATAAAAATTACCTAACTACATAATACCTTTTATAATATTTCACCAGTAATAAATATACACAAATTTATTTCACAGCAAAATGAAAATGCATGTTTCAAGCCTCAACTTTAAACTATTTACGTAATACGTAAATTTCCCTTCTCTTTTATCATCAAAGAATTTCATTCATGCCTGTAAAAATTCACGGGTGCAATGCTGATACTAAATACACTACAGAAAAACTGTGAACTTTGTATATAAAAACATAGCGGCCCGCTCCGGCTTCACACGGGTATAAAATATATAGCTGGGCGGCCGGCCGGTACCGCCGCCGCAAACGCTACGTCCCGCAATTTTTAAATCTGTAATATCTTCGAAAATATTCACTAAAATCATACGGTGTAAAGGGCCATATAGATCTATATTAAATTAACAATGTATTCAAGGTATTTAATTGGTTAAGGATTAATGCTGTATTGGTTAAAATCGCTTCGAAAATTAGCCATTATTTGTCGTAAAAAGTAAATGTCAAAAAAAAGTTATTGTGGGTTATCCATAAGAGATAGACATATACCACCGCGGACTTTTCTGTAGACCTTTTCAATGTGTATAATACTTAGTACATTATTTTGATAAAACTCGTAGGGTTCAGCCTGCGTTTGCAATGTAAGCGGAAAAAATGTAAATTTTTACGACATCACATTAGAAACCTCAAAAATAACAGTACTTCTCCACTATTTGATGGATGTTATTATACATATAAACCTTCCTCTTGAATCACTCTATCTATTAAAAAAAACCGCATCAAAATCCGTTGCGAAGTTTCAAAGATTTAAGCGTACAAAGGGACATAGGGTCATCTCAATAATAGGTAATTAAATAACGTAGAGAAAAATGCTATATGAACAAGTAACTTAGTTCAGTGAAAATAGATGTCGCTATACGCAATTGAGTCGAGTTGAATCGCGCTAGTGAAATATTTTTGTTGTATACTGATATAATTTTTGAATGGAAAGACACGACATGAAGAGCTTGGGAGTTTGCTTGGGAGTTTTCCTTTTCAGTTTGCTTTATATTTTTGAAAAATCTGACAGTTAGTCAGATTTGTATATAATGTAGTGGAAGTTGGAAGGATGATAACTGAAGAGATTATCATACACGCCAAACTGAGAGAAAAAAGAGGCCGCCATAGCCCATAGGTAGAAAGCATTTTGTAGATAATAAACAATCCTGCTGTTTTTGTAA
>CAJQZN010042528.1:74887-104129 GCA_907164685.1 Colias eurytheme | reverse complement strand
AAAAAATTATGAGGCGTGCACTTTTGGATTTTCCAAATTATTTTTTACTTATACTTAGTTAAGTAGATTTATGAATGCCCATAAAATTGTCTCATTAATAAATAATTAATGGGTCTTTACTCTGTAATAAAGCTATTTAGTATGAAACGAGATCACGGTTTTTGAATTGTATGTTTTAAATAGCTTCCGCCCACGACTTTGTACGTGCATCCATCCCCGTTTTTCCCCGTTCCCGCAAGAATTTCGGGAAATCCTTTCTTAGCGGATGCCTACGTCCTAACATCTACCTGCATGCCAAATTTCAGCCCGATAATACGTCCAGTGGTTTGGGCTGTGCGTTGATAGATCACTATATCAGTCACCTTTGAGTTTTATATATATATATATATATATATATAGGTAAATAGCTCATGTAATTACAGATTTTTTAATGAAAATAATATACTTAATTAATATAATAAATAAAATAAAAAGTAAAATTAATGTAACTACTTAGGTACTTACCTATCTATTTATTCCTTTTAAATTTTAATGATTAAACTTTTTAATTACCTTACCAGTTTTTGGTTTGCTTTATCTATTTTGGCATAATATATTCTTTATTTTACAATTCATAGCTATTTTATTGATTGCTCTACTATCGGAAATGAAATTAGCAACGTTGATGTTTAAACAGTTGTAAATATGATGCATTTATTTTTAACATAGATAGGTATGTAAATTTTTAATTCATAACATAGTTAAAATAGCTTAGTAAACACATTTTCGTCTTACAAATTTAATTGATAATAATATTTTACACGTGCAGCAGTGTACAATTTATTTGTAGTAACGCAAATGATAAATATAAAATATGTTAGTATTTTACGTTGTGTAACACCTTTGCCTACTGGAATATATATCTACTCACGCGTAACATGCATATAACTCATAAATAATAGGTACAATATCTATGGAATTCATATATTTTCCGATATGAGCACTTATGCAATTATTTCAATAATTCCTCAAGAGATAAGAGAATTTTTAAAGTCATAGAGCGAATTTTTAAGCGCTAGTAGTAGAGTACCTACGAGGTTCCGTAGTCGGTATTTATCGTTCACTAGCTTTCTGCTCGTGGTTTCGCCCGCGTTTTCTAAAGTTTAACTGACTATAATATACGTACTAAAACCTTCCTCTTGAATTACTCTACAAATGGTATTATAAAATCCGTTGCGTAGTTTCAAAACGACTTTGTTTTATACTTTGTAGACTCTGAGTTTTATAAGAAACTATTAATTACTAATCTGAGGTTTCAGAAGTTTCATCAAGTACATAGGATTATGTAGCTTTTTATTCATACAAACAGCCGTTATTATGCCGACCATCACACCGATGAGACGGAAGTAAAAGCGAAAGCTTTTCAAAGCTTTTTGTTAGAGTTATACTTACTTAAATATACTTATAACAATTTTTAAATAATTTTTTTCTTAAATTTAATATTATAATATTGATTGTGTCGAATCGCATTAGTTTTACATGAATATTAGTTATATGAGTAATATTTCCTAGATTGTTCTTAAGAGTAACTAACTACAAGTCCTTTAGACTTTTTCGGGATTAACGAAAATCATATCATACTTATGATACCTACCTGGTACCTACATGGCGAAGCGATGTGCGATTGAAAAAAAAAACAGGGAAAATATTCCTTTTCAAAACATAAATCACTCGGTCAGTTTACTTATTTAATTAGCCTGTACATTTAATCATAACATAAACATTATATAAAAAAAGCTTCATATTATGACCGATTAAGCGGAAAAAGGAAGGTAGAGTTGTAACGCGGACATCATCTTATAATCTAACGTTCATTAATAATTATTATATGTAACTAGTCATCTACGTTATAGTTTTTATTGCTATCCTGGTAACTTAATAAATAAATAATTACCCAGTCATACTGCAGCATTTACCATATTTAAGTAAAGACCAATCAAGGGCAAATAGGTTTTTAAAGTCTACTGTAATTATGTAAGTTTCTGTTCATGCAACATGTTACATGACCTATTAGTTGGAATCGTATTACTGTTTTATTACTACAATTACGTTCATACATGTAAACATTGCAATGACTGATGCATAAAACATCAAGTTTATTAGTCTCTTGCATTTTATTTATTAAAATAAAATATACGTGATTAATATTGCAATAATAAGTATCTACTGAGATTAAAATTTATCGTGTGCATTTTTTTAAGATAGTAATAATAATTAATAAGTATAATAAGTATCTATCGAGATAGGAAGGTATCTTGTCGAATTTTGTAGAGATAATAATTAGCGGTCATTGTAACAAATATGCAATCGTTTTATAAACCAGGAAAATAGTATATGAAATAATGAGAGTAGGTACATGATAAAAAAGTATTTTCCAATACATTGACCCAGCAGAATGTTATCTGACTCGGAATTGACCTAGTAACCGATTCAGATTTTAGGTTCATTTCAATATTTAGTGTGAGGAGTATTATTATAAAGTTATGAATTTAATCTATACTAATATTATAAAGCTGAAGAGTTTGTTTGTTTGTTTGAACGCGCTAATCTCGGGAACTACTGGTCCGATTTGAAAAATTCTTTCGGTGTTAGATAGCCCATTTATCGAGGAAGGTTATAGGCTATACATATATCATCACGCTACGACCAACAGGGGTGGAGCTACGGGGGTGAAACCGCGCGGAGCAGCTAGTGTCTAGATATAATAAATTCCATTTTTCCATAGGGAACAGGAAGTAAAGTGTTAACTGTCCAACCTATTTTTTTACTGACCTTTCGCAAGGTCAGGTTTGATTAGTTTAAAGTTACTTCACGATCAATCGAATGCAATATAGCTTGAAATTGGATTTTCTAGCACGTTCACGGAAACAATTCAAACGAATTGTTTTCTGAAATTGTACTAATGGAAAAATTATGCTACCGAAAATAAAGTTTCTTTCGCCTATTACATAGATAAACAATTAAACATTCAATGATGGAAAAACAAGTTAATTGGTTTCAACTATAGCATACCTACCTAATTTATATCATGTATATTATTCTTTTTAAAATGTATTGAATTTAAATTGGTAAATATACATTTATATTAATGTATGATTAGGTATGTTTTACTAAATGTAGAGCCTCAATTAAATGTTAATTAACTACGGCCTTCATAAACGCCTGAAAACATAAGAAAACACTTCACCATATTTTCCATACGGCTTTATGAGGTCAAATATATTAGCATAATCTATCCTTAATTTAAATCAACGCACATTCCCTAAAAACTTTTTGAAATACCAAATGTCGGTATATAGGCAAATTTCTGGAAGGTCATGTGTTTGCACCTTGTTGTTTTTATTGCATTCTAATTTCTAAATAAGATTTTTATGGGCTTGATGATAATAAATATTCGTTGCAGTGCGCGCAAGTAGCAACCAACGTTGTGGAGCAGAAACACCAAGTTTCCAGGGCCAAGCGAAGCAGGGCCTTCGGAAGTAAGGCCTTCAGGGGCAGCACTGTTTGGTTCACTGGTCTCAGTGGAGCGGGCAAGACCAGCATTGCCTTCGCATTGGAAGCGTATCTCGTATCTAAAGGTAATCCTTTTGTTTTGACAAAATTGAAGGTCGCACTTATCTAAATGACATCAGTATGTAGAGATATGTGTTATTAGTTTTTGGGTAATTGCATTTCATATAAAATAATGTTTAATATAAATGTTTCTGTAAGACATTTCGTAATAGAAGAGATGTTAGCTATCACAGAATTATATGCTTAAAACCGAAGTTTATATATATCTATACTTACTGTGAGTAGTAAGTGCAGGACTTGTTATGCTATTATTGAATAATAATAAAAAAAAGGTTTAAATGTTTTCATATTTCCAATCGATTTCACGTTAACTTAATATTCAATTCTCAAACGTATTTTTATATGAAATCATTTAGGCACCGTTAAATTCTCCTGGTTTTCAATAAAAGAAAGTCGAATATGTAACTATATTGTGCTCTTATTTAATAACTTCTTTTGTAATAAACTACAAACAAATAATTTTTGGAACTTGTTTGAAAAAAGAGTCTTTGCCGTCGACAGTATGCAAATAAAAAAGTGCAACGCTTTTATGCTAAATTTAGATCAAGGAAAAAAAGCCGAAGTCTTTTATAAAATCAACAAAATTACATATTCTATAAAATTGCAGCAAGTTGTTTTATAATACATCACATTAAATTAGATGTTAGGAAAGTTCAATATATCGTAAAGCTTATTGCATAATCTAATTATTGAGAAAATTGTAGGGTAAAATATTATTACATAAAATCATTAAGTTTTTGCCTCGAGGTTAGTGTATGATGAGGCCAATTTCTCGAAATATAGGTATACGTAAGAACCGTAAGAACTTTACAAGTAGATTTTTAAAATATCTTAGATCTAGTGTTGACAAAAATAACATGCAAAAACATTTAACTCGGATTATGAGTGTATTTTATTTCGTTGTTCAATTCAAATATTAAAAAGAATCTAAGGATCATGGTCGATCCTACATGTGTTGCTCATTAGTCTTGTCTTCATGGAGTTGTTTATTTTCTTATTACATTTCTCGAAAAATTTTGTCTGATGAGCATTGGATTTCGTAAAACTGTCTTTTTCTAATTTATGGTGTTCGTAGTACAATATTTGAATAACACTATAAAATTTAAAGATAACTATAAAACAGGTTTCTCCTTGAATTACACCTTCAAAATGAAAAAAAAAAATGATGATTGTTTATTTGACTCAACAGTACCTATGAACAATTTCAAGGATATTGTTAGGACACAACGACATTTGCTCTAAAATTATAAAGAGGAAATATTGTATTAATCAGCTGTTTGTAATTTATAAATCATCAAACATATTTTCTACTATTGATATTGATAAAATAACTAACATCTTTGAACTACTGAACATAACTAGCACAAATTCATATTTTATCCTTTGACTATGGTCTATTGGCCTTAGACCATATTTTCTCCCATTTCAACAAGTTAATCCAAACAGCTAGACGCTAGTAAATAAAAATAGCACTATTCCAGGCATTCCAGCATACGGTCTAGATGGAGACAATATACGCACAGGCCTTAACAAGAACCTCGGCTTCAGTAAAGAAGATCGGGAAGAAAATATCCGAAGAGTGGCAGAAGTGGCCAAACTTTTTGCGGATAGTGGCGTCGTCTGTTTGTGCAGCTTTGTGTCCCCGTTTGCAGAGGTAATGTGATTTAGTTTGCATTTTTGGTTCTGCTTGCTGGGAAGACCTTTTTTTAGTAGCTTTATGTTTGAATGTAATCGACATGTTTGTATGTAGCCGACTCCTTTAGACTCGATTTGGAACTTACTTCAAACGGATAGATTTAGGCCATTCTCCCATTACGATACGCACATACAAATGTATGTGAGATACTCCGCGGCGACTAGTCTCCGAGACTTGCAGGATACTTGAATCGCCTGTCCGTATCGCTATGGGAGAACTTTGTTTTATCAAACAGGATCGGTGACAATACAATCATTTAATGAGTTTAAACGTGTTTTTAAATTTATTAATTACCTTTTAACAATTATTGTCGAAGCGATTTTTTTAATAGAGATAATAATTATAGATTGAACCAACAATCATTAAATTCAGGAAACGACTTTCTTTTTAATTTAAATGTAATGTGTAATTAGTTTTTATAACAGCGATGCGAGAACTGTAATGAAGGTTAGCGTTTTTTGTTGTTTTGTTTAAAGTATTAATTACATGTTGTAGAAATTTGAAGGTAGAAAGAGAGACAAGCATTAAATTTTTTGTCATGTCATTTATCATGCATTTTTACTGCATTAATATAACAAAATTGTTTAACTAATATTTACACTTATTTTGATAAACATCTTAATTCTTATAATTATGCTCGACTTGATGCAAGGTTAAAATTAAGCCTCTGGTAGATTTCTCTTAATAAGTATTAAAGAACGTTCGCAATTATAAGAATTAATTTGACCTAAAATGTTTGTTCAGTTGAATGACTATAGACATTGAAAATCGTTTCCATAGAAGAACGAATTATGTTTTAATAAATCAAACCTTAAATATACTTGTGGCGACGAAAATAATACTAATATATTTGTAATTTATCTTAACTAGGTAGAAATATAATATAGAAAAAATCGGTAAAGCTATTGCATAGCATTGCATCATTCGCATCGCTGTGCCGCGGCTGGTTGGAGTGGGGGGGGGGGGGGGGGTTAGGTTTTTTCGTTACGGAATTTTTATATTCGGTCGCCGCACTCAAAGTCTGAGATAAAAGCTATGCAATAGCTTTAAAAACAATGTGCGCATAATAATAACGTAACTTAAAATGAAATTTTTCGAGATCATAAATATGACTGATATTTTTTTTGTTATCTTTTGAACTCATTTTATGGCTCAAAATTGAATTGTCATTATGATAACGTCGGATTAAATAGGATTTTGTTTAATTTGGGGAAAAGTTCTTCAAAATAATAGCATGAATTGTAATTTCTAGCTTAACTCGCAAATTTTAGTGAAAATAAAGTAAGAAAAAATTATTCACAGTGTATCTTCTTCAGTTGTAAAATGAAAACAGGATAGAGATGAGCTATAACGAAAAATGTGTTTAGATATTGTTCATTGAAGGGGGAAATTCCTTCGAGAGACCGCTTGATACTTAGGGACTTAGGGTTCTGAATACAATAATTCTGCTACGTATCTTGTGAATACTAATTGTCATCAGCTTATCACAAAATGATACATCCGCGTATTTTCCTTCTTGCACCTAAAAATAAAGAGCTCTATATAAACCTCATATCTATTTGGCCTTTGACTTTATCGTGTTCGATTGCTATTTAATAAGGTTCGTTAACACTAATTAATACTAAATCTTATTCAGATTTGATTTATCGTTAACTAAGTAGGACATGGAATGGGTTATCTCGAAAGTATGGCAATGATAGTGAAGGAGTTATTGAACTCATGAGAAATGTACTAAAAACTAAATAAGTAAATTGTGGGTCAGCAGTAAACTTGTTTTTGGGAAACTTGATTTGAGAATTGCAATTCAAGTTTTTTCACGAGCAAAAAATATTTCATATACAATGCAATATTTACTCAGACTAATAGCTTTTAAAACATTTGCTAGTTTAGTTTTGATAGTAAATCTTAGAACTGGTAAAAGCTGTTTTGAGCTGTCCCTGATCGCAATCTGATTACATAAAAGTTTGTTAATGTTTGTAAACTAAAACGTAGTTGCGACGCCCAATCTTAATACATAGTAATTTAAAACTACCTTCAATTATCTAAATTGGTTTTATCATTAGTCCCTTTTATAACCTAGATTTCTTTGTTCATTATTAATCTTACCTAGTTTGATAATTATCAACTGACTTCGAAAAAGGGAGGAGTCGACTGCTTTTACCACAAAACAGACTGGTATACCTATTCACTTCCTTCTTCCGGTTAGTCCCATTTTATTTTGTCCAGTTCTGACCATTTGAAGGCAGTTCAGTTAATTCTTAAAAAAATATTTGAATTATAGGATAGAGAGGTAGCTCGTCGTACCCACACGGATTCGGATCTGCCTTTCTTCGAAGTGTTCATTGATACACCGCTAGAAGTATGTGAACAACGTGACACCAAAGGGCTGTATAAGAAGGCTCGGGATGGACAGATAAAGGTTTGTTTTTGTATCGACTTCATAGTAATATACCAATTTTACAGAATTTGCTTCAAACTAGTTTCATATAAACGCACCACTTTTAATCAAATTTAAGAGGGAATTTGCAAAATTATTTTTTTAATATTCACCCTTACTATAAAAGGGAGCAAGGTGCAAAATTTCAAGTTTCTAATCTGAAATTTTTCGTTTGTATGCTATTCTACCAGACAACAGGCGTGTTACCATGATGTCTTATAGCTGTTTTATTTCCAGTGTGGGAAAGTGATGACGGTAGATTGTTTTCCCTCACTGGAAATAATACTAATTTAAGACATCTGAGTATGGGGGAACTTATAGCCACCATTCTCTTTCTATATTTTAATAATTAAATATTTAACGTACTATAATATTAACTATGATGTTTTCAACAATTAACGGTTTTTTTATTTATATTTAATTCGGTTTAAATTCCAGGGATTCACAGGAATCACACAAGAATATGAGCGTCCAGAAGCTCCTGAGTTAGTTATAGAGACAGTTGGCCGGTCTGTGGAAGAATCAACCATGGAGGTTATAAAGCTGCTTGAGGCTCAGGTATGTTGTCAACGAAATGCGAAATAATGAAGTTACAGTTTGTGTTGTTTCATTAATAAGTTTAAAAAAAATAAGATTCAATATGCAAGATAAATGTTGAATTTACTGTACCAAACAAATTAATTCAACGTTTATCTAGTTCATTTTTTTGGGGCATAATCAAAATAAATTGTATGGCACTCATTTACACTTTATAAATATTCTGTCCAATAAGCATTAAGCAATAATAATATTTTCAATTCTCACTTCTTTGAATTAAGATCATGTCTTTTGGTTTAACCAAGCTTTTCATATGTTTTGAAAATATGTTTTTTTTTTTATTTTATCATCGCATTTTCTTGTATCCAGGGTGTAATCCCCCACTTCGAAAGCGTATCTGGTGTTGAAGAGCTTTTCATATACGGCAACAGATTGAGCAGTGCTATCGAGGAAGCTGCAAGATTGCCGCAGATTGAGCTTACTAAGCTCGACATGCAATGGGTTCAAGTAAGTTTAATTTTTTGCTAGCTTGTAGCTAACGAAATTTTGATATTTAATTTTAATATTGCATTCAAATGCTTTAAATATTATATATATATTTTTAAACCGAAAGAGTAGA
The DNA here is from genome assembly GCA_907164685.1 of Colias eurytheme. Lineage (NCBI taxonomy): Eukaryota > Metazoa > Arthropoda > Insecta > Lepidoptera > Pieridae > Colias > Colias eurytheme. The sequence goes on along the minus strand of CAJQZN010042528.1, from coordinate 95,228 downwards.
ATAAATGCTCTGATTGGGGATCACGGGTGGCCGAGAGGTCAGGCGTCGCGTGATAGACGCGGGTTCGAATCTCGCTGAGTGATCGATATTTTTTCTATTCTTTAAATATTTATAACGTATTTTTTTATTGATCTTACTAACCTGTAGCCAACAAAGTACCTATTATTTCTTAATTTGGATAATGTTTTTTTATTGTTTTGAGTACTCGACATTTTAATTAGAAAGTGAAGGTTGCGTCCTTCGTCAATTTAATTTGAACTGAAAAATTACCTAGTTGACATGTAATTAGAATGATGAATTGAAGTTTTATTGTGAATAATAATAATAATGGATGTTTGCAGGTATTATCGGAAGGTTGGGCGTATCCATTGAAAGGATTTATGAGGGAAATTGAATATTTACAAGTAAGTAATTTTACGTATTTTTTTAAATATTTTTTAACGGGATAACTACCTACCTTAAAATTTTATGTCTTTTTGACTTCATAAAAAAAAAATGTCTCGGTCTGGTAGGACACAGAAAGCTGATCACCTACTTGTCCTTAAAGAAAATCGATCAGTGAAACAGATGTATAATAGATTTGCCCCTTACCCCACTTGGGGACATGGGACTTCACTTTAATTGACTTTGATTATGAAATATTCAATATCAAATATTGTTTTTAATAATTATTCTAATATTAACAGGCGCTCCACTCAAACTGTCTAACACTATCCGACGGCACTATCGTCAACCAATCTGTGCCCATAGTGTTGCCAGTTAAAACGGAGGACAAAGAACGAATGACCGGTTCTAAAGCGATATCCCTGGTGTATGAGGGTAAAAGTGTTGCCGTGCTACGGTCGCCGGAGTTCTACCCGCATAGGAAACAGGAGAGATGCAGTCGCCAGTTTGGTATTTATAATACTGGCCACCCTTATATCAAGGTGGGTAGTTAGAAATATAGTGTTTAGGGGGTTTATCGTCAATTTTTGGATTTTTTGTATTAACTTTTTTCGAGAAAGAAATTCTCTAGATTTTGAATTATTGCGCATTTGAAGTGATATTTTGTTTAGACTTTTATATTGAATGGAAAGAGTTGCATTTTCCGTTGCCTTATACTCGGTATACAAACTCAATGAAATAAATTCAAATTATACAAAATATACCAAATCAATGTTAACAGGTAACATTGATTTGGTATATTTTGTATAATTATATTCATAAGTTATACTTGGTATTGTTACTGTTCTGTGTCCACTGCCTCACGACAAACGCGTGACGAACGCTTGACGCGACGTTGCCGCTCCGACGTAGATATATATAATATTATGTCGAGCGCCGAGAGAAGAAAGTGGACAATAGGACGATGACTATAAGTGTTCAATTACTAGTTTCATTTTTTCATAAACATATAAAAATGACGATCTTTTTCCAAGGATCCGTCGTAATTACATTATCATTTAAAATTACATAAAACAAGCGAAATTATTAAAGTGATTGCGTTTTTGTTTACAATTTAACAGTAGAAAAAAACAGCCAAGTTACTAACTAAAAATAAAATAAATAAATATTTCGGGACTATATTCACACACGGCACGATCTGATCCCATATTAAGCTTTCGCTTGTGTTATGGAAACCAGATGGCTGATAAACATACATATATAATTTTAAATAAATACTTATATAGAGAACTAGCGACCCGCCCCGGCTTCGCACGGGTGCAATGCTGATACTAAATACACTACAGAAAAACTGTGAACGTTGTATATAAAAACATAGCGTCCCGCTCCGGCTAGCTTCGCACGGGTATAAAATAGATAACCGGGCGGCCGGCCTGTAGCGCTGCAAACGCTACGTCCCGCAATTTTTAAATCTGTAATATCTTCGAAAATATTCACTTAAATCATACGGTGTAAAGGGCCATATAGATCTATATTAAATGAACAATGTATTCAAGGTATTTAATTGGTTAAGGATTAATGCTGCATTGGTTAAAATCGCATCGAAAATTAGCCATTATTTGTCGTAAAAAGTACATGACAAAAAAAAGTTATTGTGGGTTATCCATAAGAGATAGACATATACCATCGCGGACTTTTCTGTAGACCTTTTCAATGTGTATAATACTTAGTACATTATTTTGATAAAACTCGTAGGGTTCAGCCTGCGTTTGCAATTTAAGCGGAAAAAATGTAATTTTTTACAACATCACATTAGAAACCTCAAAAGTAACAGTACTTATCCACTATTTAATGGATGTTATTATACATATAAACCTTCCTCTTGAATCACTCTATCTATTAAAAAAAACCGCATCAAAATCCGTTGCGTAGTTTTAAAGATTTAAGCGTACAAAGGGACATAGGGACATAGGGACAGGGAAAGCGACTTTGTTTTATACTATGTAGTGATTAACACCCAGACACAGAGCAAACATCTATGTACATCACACAAATCGAACCCACGACCAGTGGCTTGGAAGGCAGGGTCACTACCAACCAAGCCAACCGGCCATTCATCAACTGAAGACTTTCCTCAAAATTATAAAAATTAAAAAAAATATATTTATTTATACACCAGATGATCGAAGAATCCGGCGATTGGCTGGTAGGCGGTAACTTAGAAGTATTCTCTCGGGTCCGCTGGAACGACGGGCTCGATGCGTTCCGTTTGACGCCCAACGAACTGCGGCGCAAGTTCAGGGAGCTCAATGCGGACGCTGTTTTCGCTTTCCAGGTACGTAATAATAGAAAAAATATAATTAAATAATAATATATACATATTACCGTTACCGTTTCAGCCTTTTAAGACGTCCACAGCAGGACATAGGCCTCCCCCAAAGATTTCCATAACGACCGATCACCAGCGGCCTGACGGCCTGAATAATATATATTATGGCGTTGAAAATAATTTTTAATCATGTAAGAACGTATGTGATTTACTTTTACTAGGAGCAATAAGAAATTCGGAAAACAATGACGATCGTTCATGATATATAGGTATTCTACGTGTATAAATTTATTTTATTGATATATGTACTACTCTTGTCATTGTCTCTAAAACATGATTGAGGTCTTTAAAACTAAACAAAAAAATACGGGATTATTTTTTATTTATTCATAATTTATTTTAATTTGTAGCTCCGCAATCCCATTCACAACGGGCACGCTCTGCTTATGCAAGACACACAGCGGCAACTCATCGAAAGGGGGTACCAGAAACCTGTACTTCTATTGCATCCACTGGGTAAATATCAAAATCTAATTACCTTATGACTATGTGATATGCATTTTGGTGTTTGTATGTATTCATTGCTTTATCCAAAAATACTAACTTAACAAATCAAATATAATTTCTAGGCTATATTTTCAGGTCTATAACTTTTTTTTGAGAATAAGTTTGCACGCCATATCCTACCACATCCTATACTATTCTGCCACAGTCCTGTTCTATAGAAATTTCATTTCCAGTTTAGGCAATCATCATTTTGTTACTTGTGGTTTTACTTTGTGTAAGTGAAAGACAGAACATATTATTAAATTAACCAATGACAATATTTGCCACAATCACACTTCCAAGTACTATATTTCATCTATACTTCTATACTAATATTATAAATGCGAAAGTAACTCTGTCTGTCTGTCTGTTACTCAATCACGCCTAAACTACTGAACCAATTTGCATGAAATTTGGTATGGAGATATTTTGATACCCGAGAAAGGACATAGGCTACCTTTTATTGCGAAATATGTACCACGGGCGAAGCCGGGGCGGACCGCTAGTTAATCATATTTTATTTTTGATAAAAGGCGGTTGGACAAAAGACGATGACGTGCCTCTAGAGGTCCGTATCAACCAACACAAGGCAGTTCTCAACGAGGGTGTTTTGGACCCGCAGTCCACAATACTGGCTATATTCCCCTCGCCCATGATGTATGCGGGACCTACTGAGGTGAGATTTTGTTTAATATTTATATGAACGTTTTATTATTTAGAATTACAATTACTATGTTATTTATGTAATTATATCACTATTGTGTAGTTATTTATACCGATTTCCACGATTACTAGTAGAAAATATAAATGTTTAAATACTGATATTATGATTAAAGGCATTTCATGAAACCTGTAATAGGTATTTCGAATTTGATTTGCTTTAAATACATAATTCCTATACAATTAAACTACATAGGTATATAAAATGCAAAATAATGATCACTCTATTAAGTTCATTCGCGACTACCCTCAATTTTATAAATTAAATATTCCCGCAAAATCAAATTGACAAATAATTTTCAAATTTTTTCGCGCTATATTCAAATAAATTCGTGCTTCAAATAAATTTTATTTTTATTTCCAACTACCCTCAATTCACACATTCCGCAGGTACAATGGCACGCCAAATGCCGTATGAACGCAGGGGCCAACCACTACATAGTGGGGCGGGATCCCGCGGGCTTGCCGCACCCCGACGGGTCCGGGGACCTGTTCGACCCGCGACACGGCGCCATGTTGCTGGCTGTTGCACCGGGCCTTAATGATCTGGAGGTGAGTAATATTGTATGACCGCGAGTTAATTATGATGGTCGGGATCCCGCGGGTCCGAGAAAGAAATAGGTCGAGATCATAGAGAAATTATTACATAGTGATAGGTCGAGAGATCCTGTGGCTCAGGGGACCTGTTTGTGCCGCGATATGGTGCTACGCTTTACACTAGATGACTCCCCAGAAATTTTCAGTGTTCAGAGATTATATTTTATGGGTGCATTCTTCAATGCCACATTACATTTGTACACATTCATGCAAATCGCAAGACGACTAACGAACATAATATTATGTAACTCTCGACTCGATGTTCGCGTAGTGCATCTTGCGATTCGCGCGCTCGCAAAGTGAGCTTTTTCCCATGCTTATTATTTAAAAAAATCAAGAACATTCGAATTTTAAATCTGTTTATTGTTTCTAGATCATTCCATTCCGCGTTGCCGCCTACGACGCATCTGTTGGCAAGATGGCGTTCTTCGATCCCACCAGGAAGGAAGATTTCGATTTCATATCTGGAACAAGAATGAGAGGTATATCAATTACCAGAAAATATTAATTATAATTATTTATTAATACCCATAGTACATACTCTTTATAGTAAATTGGGATAATTATATAGTTTTTGGTATGATTTCTCTTTCGAATTAAAAAAAAGTAATTTTATTAGAGAATAAATTAAAACTATACGTTATTTTCTTTAGCGGTATAATAAAAAAAACCCTAATATTTGAATGCAAAGACAGTTATAGCGTTAAACATGTTCCCTTTTTTTGACGTACATTCATATTGTTCTTTCTAATTCTTAATTTTTTAAAACTTCGCATATTTTATTTTCTATTAATATTTGTTATTTTTATCAGGTCTCGCTCGTGCTGGCAAGGAACCGCCAAAAGGATTCATGGCGCCATCCGCCTGGAAAGTATTATCAGAATATTACCAATCTCTAAAATCCAAAATGGACACAAATTAATTATTTTAACTTATTTAAGATCACTATTTAATAATCGTTTATTTGGCACAAATGTTTTAATTTATATTTATTATATTATATTATTATAAATCAAATATTATTGTGAATATCTCAATGTGAGTGCAATGTTTAATGTTTTTATTACATTCCTATTTTATTTTTGTTTGTGTAGTTTTACACATTCCAGTATTTTTTGTCACAAAATAGCGAAATCGATGTATATTACTGTTAATTTATTCGGTTAAGGACAATAGCTGAAGTATTATATTTTAAATATTTAAAGGGAAGGGTCCTTGTTAATTTTTAAAAGATTTTAAAATGTCTATTTAAACATAAAATATAATTATGGTGCTTGAAAATCAGACAGATTTATTTAATATACAAATAAAGTGATATACATAGTGTAAATGTTGTTTTATTTTCATCCCTTCACAAAATAGTTGCCATCATACTCGTAATCAATGACATTATTAACTTTAAATAACATTCAGAAATACAATAATAATGTTTTGCTCCATTATATGATTATCAACCTTAATGCTATGAATTAAGATTAAATTTCCTCGTTATAACAAAGTTATTGCTTTATCTATTGCAGGGATATTTAAACTCTAGAAAATAAATAAAAAACTGTAAAGAAAATTGTATTTTGTGTTACATAACTACGCAAAACAATTTTAAATAAATAAAAAAAACACTTCAATTTAGAGTATAGAAGTTTTTTAATCATACTTGATTTTATATGGAAAAGAAACAGTAACTTAGTTGGCTATGTTGCTATAATAAAAAAATATACTTTATAGGTTGGTATCTTATGTACTTCCATACATACCTACCTTGAGGGTAAGTACGAAACAAATACTCAAATTCTAACACAAACAATTATTATCAAATTCCAACAACAAAGTCACTATCAGCGTTTGTTGACCCTTATCAGTGGGTATGCATAATAATCAGTTATTCTACAATCAACTCAATGTTAATGTAATACGGCTCATAATTCATTATTTGCTTTGCTTATTTGCGATATAAATGTATATTACATCAGTATAAAACCGGTAACATGTCTTTACGGTTGTGTGTTAGGAAGTTACTCACTAAAAATGCGAAACCAAACGTGAGATGTATGTCGTACTATCCCATAGATGAACATATATTTGGATTGAGCAGTGAACAACAACAGGTAAAAAATATTTATTTATTTTTTTGTACTTGTAATAATTTGAGTAAGTATTGTTTTGATAACTATTAAAAACAATGATTTATTATTATAGCAGACTTGTATAAAATAATTATTGAATAAAATTTAACTTTTCAAGTAACTAAGTTGATTAAATAATAGTATTTTTAATTTAATCTGGTGTCAGTTTGGTCAAGGTTAAAATGTAAATGATAATTTTACTGGTTGGTTAAACTCGTATTGTTTTACAAGGTATATAATAGGGCACAAATATACATTGTTTTATGTGTTTCTTTTAATCTATACTAATATTATAAAGAGGAAAAGTTTGTAAGTATGTATGTATGTATGTATGTATGTATGTATGGTTTTCACGCAAAAACTACTGGACCGATTTCAAAAATTCTTTCACCATTAGAAAGCTGCATCTTTACTGAGCAACATAGGCTATATTGCATTTTCAAAAAAAATAGAGATCCTTACCAAAAATGCAATAATGTAACCCAAGGTGTAAAAAAATCCTCAATAAAATTTCTGTCATCGCGTGCGCTGCGGAATCTATTGAAGATAGAACAAAAAAATGTTCTACGGTATTATAGAATGGATCAATATCTACAAGAAAGTCCGCGATACCATATGTCCATCTTCAGTAGTTATGTTACTACAACAACTTTTTTACGTTTTCAAAGTAAATATAAGTGCCGACAGTAATCAAACCATGTTATCCATACACATATATTAATCCTTATCCCATTAAATGATGTTTTATTATAGACTGTTTCAATACCAGCAAAATACTTTTTAAATGAAAAGAATTGGATATTCCATTCAAAAGATATAACGAATTTTTAAAAGTGTCAATCTACAGAAAATAGTAGGTATACTGTTCGAGCAGGCCGTAGTGCGGGGGTCACGGAGGAATTCTACCAATATGCGTCTTGACGGAACACAGTGGGGTTTTGGTCGGTAGGAATCCGACATAACCCACGGCCCCTCCTCCGGAGGCCGTGGGTATCTATGAAAGATTTCCACACTAAAATAAAAAAAAAGGCCGTAGTGCGAGACGGGTGAAAGCGGCGGGAAGTGCGGGAAAGGTGATTTTCATGTGATTAAAAATTAAACCTATAGTCCGACCTATAGCAGACTTTTCACTGTAACGATATCGCTATCTATGCGGGTGAAACCGCAGGGCATTGCTAGTCTACACTAAAATTAAAAAGAGGAAAACATTGTTTGTTTGATTGTAATGAATAGGCTCATAAACTACTGGACCGATTTTGATGAAATTTGGCACAGATAATCTTTAGACCCTGAGAAAGAACATAGGCTACCTTTTATTGCGAAATATGTACCACGGGCGAAGCCGGGGCGGACCGCTAGGTACTTATACAGTAATATTTAAAAAATACTAGGTAAAAAAATTAATATTAGGTAGATACATGTTTAGTCGAATGTGATGAAAATCACGAGAAAGTAACTAAGTACATACATACCATTTTTTTATCGTGTTTCCAACATCTAAACTACCTTAGTTACAAAATAAATTGAAATAAAATCAGCCGTTAGTACACACTGTGGGTAGACATCCTTACATTTTCTAAATTTTTCTAAAATCTACTACACTAGGTACATTCGCTATAATATTATTCTTATATATAAAAATGAATCGCAAAATGTGTTGGTAAGCGCATAACTCGAGAACGGCTGAACCGATTTCGATAATTCTTTTTTTATTATATTCCTTGAAGTACGAGGATGGTTTTTATGTAGAGAAAACGTAAATATGTACCACGGGCGAAGCCGGGGCGGACCGCTAGTCTTATATATAAAAATGAATCGCAAAATGTGTTGGTAAGCGCATAACTCGAGAACGGCTGAACCGATTTCGATAGTTCTTTTTTTATTATATTCCTTGAAGTACGAGGATGGTTTTTATGTAGAGAAAACGTAAATATGTACCACGGGCGAAGCCGGGGCGGACCGCTAGTGTTTCAATAAAAACATTTGATTACAGTTGAGGCAATCAGTATTTGACTTTGCACAAAAAGAATTGGCGCCGAAAGCAGCTGAAATAGACAAGGAAAATAATTTTAAAGAGCTAAGAGAATTTTGGAAAAAGCTTGGAAATCTTGGTCTGCTTGGTAAGTAAAATAAATAATTCCGTTTTTCTGGCTAAAAGTCGCTAAATGCGAAGGTTTCGTTATGATATTGGAAGGTGTGGGGGTTTATTAATTAGAAATTCATAAATACTTGAAACTAATATTTTAAAAGCAACGTCATTATTGCAAGTATTATTGATGTCCATGAGGCATTTAGATGCCAATGTTCAAAGATTTTCAACCAAATAGTGTTCACTAATGGTCCAGAAATAAACCGAAAATCTGTGAGAAAGAAACTCTAAGACCTGAGTAAATAATAAATATATTTTAAATACTTTTTCTAGGAATAACCGCAAGTCCTGACTATGGAGGCACTGGAGGAAAGTACTCCGACCACTGCGTCATCATGGAAGAGCTTTCAAGGTAACCCACAATGAATTTTTCCATAAATAATATCATCCTAATGAACGATTTTAAAGTACTTTTCGATGGTTCATGAATCGGATTTATCTATAAAAAAAGTTGTTACAGCATATTAATTTTAATTCCACTGTTTAATAAGCTATATTATGTATTTTATTTTTCAGAGCAAGCGGAGGTATTGCCTTATCGTATGGAGCACATTCGAATCTTTGCGTGAATCAAATAAATAGAAACGGAAGTCATGAGCAAAAGAGCAAATATTTACCAAAAGTAAGGTCTCTTTTTACTCTAATTTTATTTATTTCAATTAAATAGGACAATTTCCAGAGATAGTTGAAATTTTTTAGAAGACATTAACCAAATATTGTTATTGCAGTTATGTTCCGGAGAGCATATGGGTGCCTTAGCTATGTCTGAACCTGGTTCAGGCAGCGACGTAGTATCTATGAAATTGAGGGCAGAAAAGAAGGGAGACTATTATGTTTTGAATGGGAATAAGTTCTGGATTACAAACGGACCTGATGCTGATGTGCTGGTGGTATGTATACTTAGTATTAATTTATTAGCATATGAATAAATAAAGTTCGTATATATTTTTAAGTTAACCAAGCTTACGAAGATATCAGTTAAATCGTTACTACGAAGAAAATGTCAACGGCGATTAGATATCTTTTCGTAAATCTTTCTGTAACAAAGAACTATAAAAGAAACAAACAAATATAAAAAAAATATTAAATCTGTTTCAGGTATACGCAAAAACAGATTTAAACAGTAAACCGCAACATGGAATAACGGCTTTCATAATTGAAAAGGACTTCCCTGGTTTTTCCACAGCACAAAAGCTGGATAAATTGGGTATGCGAGGATCCAACACTGGTGAATTAGTGTTTGAAGATTGCAAGGTGAGTGAAAAATAACAATATTTTTTGTGATTGTTAGATTTTTCAAAAACTTGAAAAATGCCGACAGGCTAGGCAAGGCCAAAAATTTTGACTACAAATTGTTAAAAAATAACCATAACGATGGCATAAAAAAAAATTGCTTTACACCATTGAGCTACTATTACTAACTACTAGTAACTCAATGATTTATACACCTAAATAATTTTTCTTCAATGTGACATTCAACGGGACTTGAGGGAAAGCGATTGATATATAAATTCTCGAATATCCATTATTGTTTTATTTTTCAGGTGCCTGCATCAAATATATTAGGTGAATTGAACAAAGGTGTATATGTCCTAATGTCTGGGTTGGATCTAGAGAGGTTGGTCCTAGCGGCTGGTCCAGTGGGACTGATGCAGGCTGCGATTGACACTGCATTCCATTATGCACACACTAGGAAACAATTTGGCAAGAATATTGGCGAATTTCAATTATTACAGGTAAGGTTTTGTACATCATTTTGTTTCAGATTAGGAAGATACATTAAAAGTTCTGTGATTTTTCTGATATTTATAAAAAAGGATGAAATAATTGTAAAAGTAATAAAAATATTTCAGATATATGAAATGAGCAATGAAATAAATATTATTCTGACTAAATTAAGTTCTTTGAAATGCAATATTAAATTTTAATGTTACTTTTTTTCATCTAAATTGTAGAGCTGATAGACAAAACCCAAGTTCAACACAAAAAGAAAGTAATTAATTTTTCCTATATAATCACTATTACAGGGAAAAATGGCAGACATGTACACAACATTAAGTGCAACTCGTTGCTATCTCTATAATGTGGCTAAAGCTTGCGATGAGGGACATGTTAACAGTAAGGATTGTGCTGGTGTGATCCTGTACAGTGCGGAGAAGGCAACCCAAATGGCTTTGGATGCTATTCAAATTTTAGGTATGTGGATATTTCATATTATAAGTATAGCTTAAACATCTGTGTCAATTTTGTGAAACTGGTAGATAGAAAAATAGAAAGGTTCAGTTTTTTTATGTTTTTTAGTAAGTAAATAAACATGTTATAACTGTTCTACTTCTTATAGGGAATAAATAATTTCTTAAAATTAAAATTTAAAATCATAAATTTGTCGGCCCTTTCAAACAGTGGGACTAATATTATGGAGCAAATTTGTGTAAATATATTTGTAAAAATATTTTTAATTTTTTAGTAAAAAAAATTCAAGGAAAATATTCAAAGCAATAATTGTTTTTAGGTGGAAACGGTTACATCAATGACTACCCAACTGGAAGAATACTCAGAGATGCAAAACTGTATGAAATTGGCGCTGGCACATCAGAAATCAGAAGAATGCTTATTGGAAGGGCTCTAAATAATGAATATAAATAATAATACGAGAAATGTATATAAAATAAATTAATATATTTTTACATACCACTTGTTTATTCTTCTTTAAACTTTCTCCTTATTCATTTGTTGATATATCATACAATCTCTGTCAAATCTGTCCAATGTAACGTCAATAATGTAAAAAATGAATTATTGCCACCAGAAACTGACTGAAAAGCTAACCGATAAAGATTCAACAAAATGCCACCATTTAGGTGGTATATACAGCATCTGGCCAGGTTTCAATATACAGAAGTATGGTGTAGCATTTTTGTATTCAGGATATTTTTCAAAATCGGGACTTCTTGGATCCACTCTGGCTGTATTGTTTAATAGTTCATGCTCATGAGGATAGACATAATATTCTGAGTCGTTTGGTGAAAATAAATATAGCCTTTTTTCACCGACTACTTGTGCTAGTAAATTTTTAGTAGGGTCATGATGTAAGGGAGATACTGTGCCTTTAGGACCATACCAAGCCATTATATTTACTGGATCATTTGTTTCTGAGAAACAACAGTATTCTGGCTCTATAATATCATCTTTCAGTTCCGGAATTTGATCAAACAGCTGATACTGTGCTAGATATCCAATTGGTCCATCAGATTGATAAATGTAATTGTTAATAAAATCCTTCATAGTGATTAACTTTTGTGTCCAATTTGAATCTGTATATTCTTTCCCAATTTCTATGGAAACTGTTCTTAGTCCAGCTAGTTTTATGAAATAATTGTTATCTTTCCACTTAGACAGTGCAGGCCAATGATCAATACATTTGTCTAAAACAACTGGTTTCTCTAACATGATGTAATTTTTGTAAAATGTTTCCATACTAGGATTGTTTACTATGTCTATTGAAATAGCTCTATTATGTTCATAACTTGGACTTATATCTGGTTTATTGTTTACTATTTTGTCTTCAAAGCTATTCTCATCTTGTTTTGTAAATGTATTTACAATTGAGGCACATTTCTGAAGTAGTCTAGGTTCTGCATTAATGGGGCATCCAAACATAATCCCAAAGTCTATGACTACAAATAACTCCTTTATCAAAGTATCAGAAAGTGAATTACAATTCAATAACATGGCTAACACTCTTAAATAGGAAGCAATGGTTATTGTTTTACGTAAAAATATTCTCACATCTTTCCAATTCCCAATGTTGACTTGTTCATACATATAATCAATTATACCTTGAATTTTTATTGATGAAGTCGAAGTTATAGTTGTAATATCCTTTAAATATCTAACAAGTAATGCTTTACTGGCATGGTCCAATTCAGAAACTTCATCTATCGATGCTAACACAACTGATCTAAATTCTTGAATTTTCTCACAAATACATTGCATTTTTAGTAGCTCAGAAGTAATCAATTTCTTTGGAAGACGAACATAAAAGATTACTTATAAAGATATTTTAAGGTTAGGAATTCATTTTAATTCTGAAATATATCTTACAACAAAATTCTCGTCACTTAATTATTTAGAAATGTATTTTATAAGTTAATAATTAATAAGAAGTTTTTAAATTAAATACAAGAAATATATGGAAAAACACGAGAAAAACTATAAATATGAAAGTAAACAAACACCATAGAAAACAGATTTGAGATTATGAGATTAAAAATATTCTGAACCACAGATTAGTAATATATACCCAGAACTGTCAAAATGACAGTTGATATTTTTACCCGTAGGCCATCATAAGTTAAAAAAAATGTAAAATCGTCGAATTCGTTGCAGCCAGTCCATTTTATTGTTAGAACTTTTCATTAATCAACCCCTAATTTATTAATTATATACATTATAATTTATCTTTACAACCTTTCCCCTTAACCTTGACCTTTTTAATGTAAAAGTATAGCTCTTGTCTATGGTGAATCATATGACTCGCTGTCATTAGTTCACGTGATCTGTCAGATTATTTTTATTTACATCGGATGTTTTTTATTGAAGTGAAAAATATTGATAATATATCATTTTCTTGATTTGTGTTTAACATGAAGATGAGAATAAGAATCTTAAACGGGATTGCTGTGAAATGTGGTGTGTGACGTAATGGCATTGTTAGAAAAAATCTTTGTTACAAATGGAAAACTAAGTTATGGCTTTAGAAATTCACTCCTTGGGAGCAGGTAAGTCATAACGTACGTACATTGTTTCTATTGTCTGAATGAATTGGCGAAAAAGCGAAACAGATCTAAAATAAATTATTGCGGAGAATGTTGGTGACGCACACAGTATTGTCAGTTCTTTGAACAGACTGTCAGTCGTCACCGACAACGACTGGCAAGTGGCAAATACTAAATAGCAAGGGAGGCAGAGGTAGGCCCGAAGCATGTGATAAGCGAGGTTGGTGCGGGGGGCAGCGTGGGCGACTGCCCGATGACGTCACACAGGAAGAGGGGCGGCCGCTACTCAATCAATGTTTACTTGTTATTTACACGCGACCCAGTACACTCGCACATTCCACTCGCATCGGCTGATTGCCCATCCTCCAGCCGTCTAAGTGCATTTAAAGTGTTCTTGTTGCATTTCCCGCATGTAAAGTGCATGTGGTGTGTATCTCTTTGATGCTAGTACATAACATTTGTAGAGAACAGCTGTGAATAATTTGTAAGCGACTATGAATTAAAATGCTATTGAGGTAAATTAAAAAGTTGGTGTTTAGTTTATAATCAAATGATAATAGATAATTGATGGTGCTTTGTAAATTACTACAATGTTAGATCATTTGATGTTCTATAATAGAAACTAGCATTATGTAAACAGAAGCAGTGCAAACTTGTTTAAACGACTGCAATTATTATCAAAAGTGGGACAATTAATGTTGAAAGTTTATAGCAAAATAATAATTTTATTTCCAAAAAAAAAGTGTTTTCAAAATAAGATTTTTCATTTAAATAAATAAGTTAGTGTTACTATTTATTTTGCATAATATTAAAAAGCTAAGTGTAAACAATAATGATTGCATATTGAAATGCAAAGGGGCACATGACTTGTATTGTGCAAGAGAAAGTTTTGGAGGTACCTACAGTTTAAACTCTTCTTGATTTCCCAACGCTGATTATGTATCAAACTTAAAAACATATAAAATACACTTGAAAATAAATAGTCTATTAAAATTCTTCTGTTAATGGCAATATTAATAATCAAGTTATGTTGACTGTTAACATTAATTTTTAATTTTGCGGCAAATAAATATTTTGTTCAAATGCACTGGCTCACATAATATTTAAATATGGAATTATTAGAGACGTTAAATGATAGTATTGATGATAATAAAAAAAACTCTTATTAGAACATCATAAAAATAAAAATTGTTATTAAAACAGATCTCGTGAAGCAGAATTGGAGCAAGTGCGTTTGCTTCTATACAAAGAGTGTGATAGACGCGGAAGAAGAGTGCTTTTTGATTCGTCAACTATAGAAAAGTTACCAGCTAATAAAAATGATGTGCCAGATTATGGAGAGACCAAGAAGTTGCCATGTATCGTGGAGGTGGTGGATGGATTTAAATATCTTGTAAGTTGTTTTATTGATTTTCTTATAATTGATTATTGTTTAGGGATCATAAGTTTTCATAGGTGATGATGTTGATGATGGTGAGGTGATGATGATAATTCATTTGAGTAACATAGTTTGGTGTTTTTTATAGGATATTTTGTAAAAAATATTCTCTAACCATAAGCACTAATAAAGTTTTCTAGGTCTAACTCAAGAGCGCTTGCAATATTTCATCCGAATGTCAATTTATGTAATTAAAGTTACATAATTATCAGTTGATTACATATTAACATATTGGTGTGTTTTGTTGGATTAATCCATCATTAAATTATTGTGATAAGTAATATATTACTTCAAAAAGGTAACAAGAAATGCATTTTTTTTAATTTAAATGAAACAAATTAAAAATAAATAATAAAAAAGCTTCAAGTTACTTAGAAAAGTCAACATAAATATTAGAATAATCATTATTATTGCGACAAATGGAATAAAAAAAATAATAATCATACCTGACAAAAATACAATAGTCATTATTTACCTTAGCACATTTAATTTTATTTAATAGCTAATGTGATAAAGCTCAGGGTCAATATATTTCTGAAATATCATCTATATGTATACTGCTTACTAAACAATCTTAAAATAAATATAGAATCTATTTTCGGTGACAGGTAATTGTGTTTTGTGAAAGTGCCGAAACTGTTTTCAGCAACGAATGACGAAAATGCCTTGACAGATGGTTATGACAAAATAAAAAAAAAGTTCCATTTTTGCTCTGTATAACTCAGAAGATATTATGACTAATGAGGTTTTTTTGCTTAAAAAGTGTTCATACAAGTTGATCACACCTGCACCGGCCGGTCCGGCAGAAAAAGAAGTGCAAAAGCTAAATATTCTAAATTTTGTACTCGAGAATATTTTTTTTTTATAATCATTAAGTACCTACCTAGTTCTTTAGTATTAGAAAAATTTGAAAAGAAAATCTGATCACTTGGTCTATTATAAATGATTAATGTTATTAGCTTATTACCTGTTGTTAATGTAGATTTTGTAATCATTATTATCATGTATCTAATCATAATAATCCTTAAAATAAAATATATCCTGTTGAATCGAATTTAAACAGTTTTTGTAACATTTTGTAATATGCGTAAATCTTCAAATATCACGTGACATTCAATTTAACTAATTTAGCTAATTTGCATTCGTCGCAAGTCGTGAGTCGTCTAAAAATGAACTTGCCTTTTTATTCTGGCATTTGACCTAACTATGTTTATCGTTTTTTATAGTTTGGCTGAGTATTTATTTAGCATTTTTTACAACAACAAAAAAAAAAATGGCGACTAATACCTACCTATAGTTTGCGTTCAGTGATCTTTTTTTTCTCATGTAATCAAAAATTATAAGCTGGGTTCTTGTCCGAGACTTTTTCGTGAGTCATTGACTTTATCTTCATCTCTAGAGCGTTTCCTTTACAGCAACACACGCTTCCAGAAGATTCTTTAGAATCGTTAATGTAATCCTCGATATAGTACCTACCTGTGAAGTGTGAGACACGGGTTGGCACGGGAAAAAAACAATGAGATCTTTTTAATCATTTACATAGACAAATATGAATTTTCAAAATAGGCAGCTAGTAGTTACAGAGTTGATTTGGATAACCAAACAAATAAACAAGAATCGCAATGTAATTAATATTAGGTCAGATTTATGGAATGCGAAATTAAAAATTCATATGAACTAGGTAGGTATATAGTTCCGAATCCATTCTCGTTTTACTCAATGCCGACCTTATTAGAGTTCTCATTGTAAGGTATTATAGAAGCCATACATTATTGTTCACATGAGAAATCCTCGCTATAGTACCTGTGTAGACCTTCATAGAAAATACCATACCCTTGACCTTTCACATGAATCGAGTTTTACGCATGTAGGCTTATTTAATAATCAATAATCATTTAGTTTCGAAGACAGTTCCTTATAAGAATAATTAAAAAGAGAATTCCCGCCCTCATCTAAACAATTGGTATTTATATCATGTCAGAAGCCAATCGCGATAACGATTTTTCATCAATCCAATCGTTTAGATATAAAAATAACACTACAATTGTAACGTCACGAGACTCAATTGCCTGTGTATGTGTACGAAGTACTCGCTTCTATTTTTAGATCACTTTATGTTAGCCTTTTTGATTACAACGTAAGTGATCCTAAAGAATAGTTTCTGTGTGACTGTAATTTTAGCTTCATTGTGATTAATAAACATGTACTATTACGGTTGTGACAAATGGTCGCTTGGTATCGTTTAGTGCGACCAATTTGGTATATTTACTCTATATGGAATATAGACGCTATCTAAAGTAAATATGCTAATTAAATTATGCTTTTTAGGTTGAGTGTAAAAGTAATTCTATTTTTGTAACAGCTGAAAATACAATAGTCAAACAAACTCTACACAGGTGTGGGTGTTATAACAAATGAGTACACATTAAAATGTAATTCATATATTTTATTTATTTGAATGACTTTAAAATATTAGAAACAGTATGTTCCAGTAATTAGAACCTACGTTATTTTCTCTTCGTGACTTTCAGCAATATTTATTAATTTAAAAATATCTTACGATTGTAAAAAATACGGAGCATTTGATTTCAAATCGTTATTAATTTCCTCCTATTGTTCAACGGCTGGTGGATTTTCTAAAACATAAACTCACAAATGATTACGAGTTTTCCTTGAGGAATTCAGCTGTCCAAACATGACAAGGAAATATTTTCATAAAACCTGACCATCAAATAATTAGAACGATAGGTAATTTAATTGCTGAATTATTATTGTGGTCGGTAAACATTAAACGTGAATAATGAGCTTACTCCACAATGAAAACTGTAATTAAGACAAGTCTGTTTCAGTTTATTGTGTTTTACCAATGATGTTTACCTATTTTATATTAAGGTAATATTATCGGCGTTTATATCTTTTTATTTTCATTTACGTAAGTCAATAATGAAATTCTCGTATAATAAGAAAGTAATGATTTATTATTATTGTCAACAAAATTATCGTATACTAGCGGTCCGCCCCGGCTTCGCCCGTGGTACATATCTACGTTTTCTCTACATAAAAACCATCCTCGTACTTCAAGGAATATAATAAAAAAAGAATTATCGAAATCGGTTCAGCCGTTCTCGAGTTATGCGCTTACCAACACATTTTGCGATTCATTTTTATATATAAGAAGATATCCGTTGTATACATCCATAACAGTGTTGTCAACTCAACGAATCTAAAACCTGTCCACATAAATCATTTGGAATTGCAGTCACGTGACGCGGCTAAGAGATTGAACCATGACATTTTATATGATCAAGTCTGAATGACCCAGAATGACCTAATAGTGTGTTCAAACTAAAGTAAAATAGCTCGGAATCAGAATTATGTTGTTTTTTTACTAAACCTAAATTCTTTGCTTACAGCATATTTGCTGTTCTTATAGCCTTTTGCTGTAAGCATTTCAAATAAATTCCACTTTTAAATCAAACTTGCAACAAAAAATCAAACTAAATAAAAATAGACAAGGCATTTTCGAATAACTACTAGCAAAAATACTGTTTTCCTGTCTCTGACAATGTAAAAACCGCGCTGACTCAGTCGTATGACTTTTTATGAAGCGCTCTATACAGAGAGCCACTGACCATACGTCAAATTAATTTAAGAGCCTTAAACTGATTATTGGAAATGTAGGATTTCCTGGTCTATCGAGAAATAAATTCATTTAAAAAACAACTTAAGGGTGCTATAACAGTTTTTTAACAAAAACCGCTATTTTACGGTACAATTTTAACTCAAAGCACTTACACGTGAGAACAAAGTAATATCTTAATTTAAAGATAATATATTCAGTTCTACGATCATCTTATAAAAATTGTACGACGTCATACAAAATTGTCACTGAAATACGATTTTCCCAGCACAATGATCGCATAAAATGCAAAAAAATGGGGTCTAAACCGGTACACTTTTAAGAAAATTAAAAGCCTAATCTATCTTCTTACCTATAAATTATTGAGGGATATATAGTCCTTTATAGATTGTGATAATTTTTTTGTATCTAAATCAAAATTTTATTTCAATTATAAGCTAAATTAAAAATACTTGTCGATTTCTTCATACATTTTGCTCTCGCGGGTCGTCAGACCGCGCTCAGAAGCGCTCTTGGAAGGACGGGTGTATCGCTCCTCGTCCCAAAAATAAAAACGAATTAGAAAAAGATTATTGTGCGTATACTGTCGTTTTCGTGATTTGAAATATTTGATACTTTATAAGAGTAAACTGTATAAGTTTCATATTCCAGTTATTTGTAATTTAAAATTATGTTTTTAAAAATTATGTTGACTGAGATCCTCTTTTTTTATGGGTTGTTGAACGGATTGGTGGGGTAAAGCAATTTGACAAAACTTAAATCCAAAATGGCGCCGACGAAAATTTGCCATCTTTTCGTCATGGGTGTCATTTTCAGGGTTTTTGGGGTAGCTATTAACCAATATGAGGTCAAAAATAAAATCCAAGATGGCGCCGACGAAAATTTTACATCTTTTCATCATGGGTGTCATTTTCATGGTTTTTGGGGTAGCTATTAACTAATATGAGGTCAAAACAAAAATCCAAGATGGCGCCGACGAAAATTTAACATCTTTTCGTCATGGGTGTCATTTTCATGGTTTTTGGGGTAGCTATTAGCCAATATGAGGTCAAAAGTAAAATCCAAGATGGCGCCGACGAAAATTTTACATCTTTCCGTGATGGGTGTCATTTTCATGGTTTTTGGGGTGGATATTACGCAATATGAGGTCAGAACTAAAATCCAAGATGGCGCCGGTGAAAATTTGACATCTTTTCGTCATGGGTGTCATTTTCATGGTTTTTGGGGTAGCTATTAACTAATATGAGGTCAAAACTAAAAATCCAAGATGGCGCCGACGAAAATTTTACATCTTTTCGTCATGGGTGTCATTTTCATGGTTTTTGGGGTAGCTATTAACCAATATGAGGTCAAAAATAAAATCCAAGATGGCGCCGACGAAAATTTGACATCTTTTCGTCATGGGTGTCATTTTCATGGTTTTTGGGGTAGCTATTAACGAATATGAGGTCAAAAATAAAATCCAAGATGGCGCCGTCGAAAATTTTACATCTTTTCGTCATGGGTGTCATTTTCATGGTTTTTGGGGTAGCTATTAACCAATATGAGGTCAAAAATAAAATCCAAGATGGCGCCGACGAAAATCTGTTATTTTATTTTAGTTTACTTCTTTATTATTAAGAAAATTACACCTATGA
>CAJQZN010042528.1:3137-69583 GCA_907164685.1 Colias eurytheme | reverse complement strand
GCGAGCCGGACGCCTCGTTGTCTGGCCGCTCGTCGCTCCTCAACAGCGTTTTAGGTACATTAATGCCCTAAAAATTGACATATACCTAGACTATATTTCAAGTCTAGTTAGGTATTTTTATGAATACACAAGGTAAGGATATTAAGAATGGTTTCTAGGATTTTTCTTCCACCCAGGTTGATGTGTACAAAGATGTTCTTCGTCCCGAACTCCCGGCGGATCAGTCGGGCGGATCGCAAGACGGACATCAACGCTAATGTTACCAGCGAGTTACGGAGTTGTTCCACACCTCTGAATATGCCGTTACGGGAGGAGGGAGTGTCACTAAGCTTCTCGATTGATAGAGGAGATTCTGGTGGGTGTTTTTTCTCATTATTATATTGTCTTAACTAATGATATTAATTTTAACAGTTTGATTGATTGACGCTAATCTCAGGAACTACTGGATCGATTTTATACGGTATCGTACGTGAACTCTGAGTGTTTCAGGCTATGTAAATACCATAGGCGGAGTAGGGGCGGACGGCTAGTTCAGCTATATATATAGCTTTAGGGTAAACAAATGCAGCACTATTCATATTAATATTATAATTGTGATAGTATATCGTGCTTGTATGTGTATGTTTTTTTTACGCTTGACGGGTTTTTATGAATATATAAGTAGAACAAATGGGGTGAAATACGAGATTATATGAGGGATGGCTACCACACAATAGCGTGATATTCATGCGAGCGATGCAGCGCGTATTTTGATTATGTTTATTTTTACTATGAATATAATATGTATAGTATTTAATATTTATAAAGTAAAGAATAGGAATTATGGTTCATTCAACACCAAATTCTAATTTTTTTTTTATATTTTGAAAGATTAGAGATTAGAATGAAAATTTTCGTTATCAATTCATTTTTTTTTAAATAATACCGTTTCAAAAGGCACGAGTATTGTACTAGTTATAAATACATATTACATACCTTTAAAATGGTCTTATTTAAATGTGTGATCATAATAAATGGCGGTTGGCAGTCGATTCGAAGCAATTCAATTAGGCATGGGAAATAGTTATTGTGTTTATTATTAGTACCGTGAAATTGAATAGCCCTGTATCCTTGAGTTGTATAGTATAATATAATATAGCTAATGGTTGAAAAAAACTAATAATGCTATGTAATAAGGAGTACTTACCTAAGTACCCATGTTATGTTGCGTATTTGATATCTTAGCTTGATTATAATATTGATATTTCACATTATTTTATTGGAAAAACCATTATGAGTAATTGAATCTTAACAAAATATGTGGTAAAGGAACAAATAAATATTACAAGTATATGCATATAGATTTGAAATGCGATAGTGCAATCGAAAAAGCAAATAAGATGAACTGCATTGGCCAATGACAATTATTATCACCATCTATTAATTTTTCTTTTGAAAGGGTCGTATTAAATAAAAGGAAGGACCCAAATTGTAAACTATGCTAATTTTCATCGAAGTCAGTTTAGTGGTTTAGCCGTGACAATGTAACATGCAAATAAACTTCCACATTTACAATATTATATGGATACGTATAAAAACTGAATGGAATTGTCGCAACTCGTAATTCTTTTTCTATACATTGCGACAAACATGTCAATGAATATTACGTTACAGTTTGGGATAAACTCGTTTCTTTGTTGGAAGAAGACTTTTTATACATTTTTTTTAGTAGAGTACTATCCCCTATTAAAAAAAAAAATAAGTCATAATCTTGGAAGTTCTATTAAGTTTTCGTGTTTATTCTAAAGATTCTTGACAGTATAATATTATCTGCACGAGACAATCAGATGTTACATATTATTATCTAAACATATCAATCTTATGCAACAATCACGTTATTTATTTTTATATTCACGCCATATTCGTCTTGTTTTTCTCCTTGGTTCAAGAGCAAATTTCATTACGTCAGTATAAATTAGAACTGGAAATCGGAGCTAAATTCATTAGGTGCTCTATGCGTTTTAGGTATTTGGGTAGTTACATAACTTTGTTAATTAATAAAAAACAAAAATGAAGGGGTTCTGGATTAAATTTCGAAAAACTAATTAATGTTCTTTAATGCATGTCGTAAAAAATATTAAACTAGCTACTTACAGCTAAGCTACGAAGTATATTAATACACCAAACTTCATAACATCAATTGACCTGCATCCAATAATATTTACTCTCTATATGAAGTATTTTAGTTATAGTTCAACATGATAAAGAAGAATAATTTTCAGGTTTCTATGGCGACCATTCGTACAGTACTATTGGCTCTAATGTCGATTTCTTCTCGATGCTGGACACGTGGGATGGAAACATGCAATCTGAATATTCGTTTACATGTAAGTATTTACAAAAAGTTTGTATCTTTTGATAAGTATGTAGTTTGAGTCATTTTCAGATAATTTTCTAATTTGTAGTTTTTTATGTCTATTGCTTGAGTTAAAATCTCCCTTAAATTTACCTATGCTATTATTTACCTTATAACAATAATAGTAATAAAATTATATATAGCCTATTTAGGCAACAATTTTCTGCACAAACTACTAGAAAATTGGTGTAATTGTAACTGAGTATAAAAGAAATCGTTTACTATTTTAATAATTATCACCCGAAAAGAGACACTAAAAAATTTCTACTACTAGAACATCGGCACTTTACTATATAAATAGGCGTGTAATACCCACCAGCGTCGCCCGGCCGCAAGCTGAGCTCGAGCGGCAGCTGGCAACGCAGAACGTTCCAGAGCATGGCGACTCGATTCGATCTCACCTCCACGTCGCTTCGAGTTCCAACGGTAACGACCGTGTCTAGTAATGACTCGCAGGTATGTATGTTCCAGAGATTTTGGTTATGGAATTATGAATTGTGTTTTTCTTTAAAAAATCTTAACTATTTTTGTTTATGGACTTAAGTTGGAAGGATATGGTTGGAAGTTGGTTACTTAATTTTGGAATATGAGTTGAATAACTTGTTGGGATACGATGTTTTTGTGGTATGTGTGTTTTTGGTCAATTTTATGTATGAGAGATTTTGCTAAATTTTGAGTGTCATCATCATTAGTCGCTATAGAATAAATGCGAAAATTACATAAAAATATAAAAGTAACTTTGTTATGTGTTGCTCTGGCCTTGATTTTTAGCATTTATTTCTAACTTATCATTACCACACACAAAGTGAAATAAAATTTAATACCTTAATAACGTGAATTTATGACGATTTAAGCGTGTAATTGTTTACACAGGAAGATTACTATCACTCGTGACTCGTCACATGAATGACCGCTATCGTTAAGTCATGTGAACCTCTTATCTGTGTGACGATTTATTATTATTGTTATTTAGGTGCAGTAGTGGTGTGATAATCTCTATTTATTTCGTGGTGAGACTTGATCGAAATGTTGATGTTTAATTGGTCGGGGATAGAGAACGGTGTATTATTATACTTCATAGTAATATACTAAGTTATTTCTTCTATTGCAATTTTACATGTAGAACTGTATATTATCATGAATGTGGTTATGATAGAAAAGTAAAAAGCTGAATAATTTACAAAATTGATGACTCAATACACTCCAGACATTCCAGAATAGAAAATGGAAAATCAGAATTAGGGCAGTGATATTCCAGTAATGTAGGATATCATAATTTCTGTCCAAGAACTTATTCGACTGTTATAATAGCGAATGCATTTAGTTTTTATGATGTCTGCTTTTCCTACAATTATTGTAAACTAGAGGTCCGCCCCGGCTTCGCCCGTGGTACATATTTCGCAATAAAAGGTAGCCTATGTCCTTTCTCGGGTATCAAAATATCTCCATACCAAATTTCATGCAAATTGGTTCAGTAGTTTAGACGTGATTGAGTAACAGACAGACAGACAGAGTTACTTTCGCATTTTTTAATATTGTAGTATGGATTCAACACGACCAAGTTTAATAGACAACTATGTACTATTCTTAGCTATTATTAGACTGGTTAACATCATCGTAACCTAGATTAACATATAACATTAGTTTCAATTACACGACAGCTAAATGGTCGCAGATCAAGCAATTGATCCTTGTTCTATTTGATGAATGCTATTGAAAATAATAGACGAGGATTAAGGAATTATAGTGCCGACATTATGTCAACTAAAATGGCTTGGGAACTAACATACTTTGGTTTTCAGGTGTCTAGTTATTGAAAAAAAAAAATTCTGTGTAGATTAAAAACTGTACTATTTGTATGTAAAGTTATTCGTTGTCAATCTGTTATTTGTTGCTCGTTCTTATCCTGTGTGGATTGAAAAGTTATTTTGATAACCAAAAATTTAAATAAACTTTAAATGCCTCAGTGTTGTGTGAGAAAAATGCTTCTTTCCTTATAAACTACTTCTGCCTTCATAAAATGCCCCAAAGATATATATATTACTAGATTTCCACCTGCGGCTTCGCCTGCGTTTTCAAAGGAAAATCCGCATAGTTCCCATTCCCGTGGGATTTCCGGGATAAAACCTATCCTATGTGTTAATCCAAGTTACCCTCTATATGTGTGCTAAATTTCATTGTAATCGGTTCAGTAGTTTATGCGTGAAAACCATACATACATACATACATACAAACCTTTCCTCTTTATAATATTAGTATAGATAACTACCTAATATTATGTTCTCATACAGATGTACAGCAACAGTGTGACAAGCGGGACAAGTGATAGCCTTGCGAGTTCGTCGGTGATGTCTCGAAGGACCAAATTGGGCTTAGCACTTTTGATCACTGTGGCTGAAAGTGCTGATATGTAAGTATAAACATACATAATATATACTGTATGGATGTATACTGGAAAATTTACGAGAAATATTGATCTAGATCAACGAAACGACTCATGAAACTTGTGTGCAAAGGGTGGGCATTTGGAGGAGGTAAATCGATTTAGCTAAGATAATATGAGAAATATTTTTAGGAAAAGGACAAAAAATACCAGTAGAAAGCTCGGTCTTCCATGTACTAATAATAATAGACATACCACTAGTTGCCATCAACAGAAATAATCGACCTTATGACCTTTATAATAAAGTACATTTTCATAGTACAGTGCATTTGAAAAGTGATGACTATTTTCTTACTAACTTTACGACATCGATACAATTTATAATGGGAGGTAAATATAAAGTGCCAAAATATAACGTGTTTATGTCAGGTGACACGATAGAACATTATCTCGCTGATTATCTAAAGTAAACGGATAAACTAAATTATCTAAATATATGCTTAATTATTTAGATTTAACGCACAAAATAGTGTTTAATTTATATTCTGGAACAAATTTCAAATAATTCATTGCAAATGTTTGCAAATATTTACTACGAATATAAATAATTTTAAATATAGCTAGAAAACCTGTTATAATATTTAATTTGATGAGGTATCATTTGATAGCATTGAGGTAGGTTAATTTTTGGCAGATGTCCCAGCAAATACGTATTTATAATTATAATAATATTGACTGTATAAAAACAATTTGATATCGTGAAGGTTTAAAGAAAATAAAATAGGAGTGATATTAATTCCAAGTGTATTTCCATTAAACATTATTAATTTCCACTCATATTGTCATTTTTTAACATTAAATTTTTGAAGTTATAATTGAAAATGTAGAAATATTTATCGGTGAAACATCGAGATTTACGATATACAACACTCTTAGGGCCGATTTTTCAATGCTTGGTTAAACTTATCCGTCCAATAAATTATTACACGATAATATTAAAATGTCACGTAAACTGTCAAATACGGACAATTAGAATACGTTTTTAATATGGTAGTTTTATACATTATTCGTCGAATAAGTTTTAACCAAGGATTGAAAAATCAGCCCTTAGTAAATGAAACATGTTGATAGTTGAGTCTAATCAATGGATTTTGTAGTAAATCATGTGACAATGAATCACATCGTGTACAAATAATATTATCGATACGTAGCGAAAATTAATACCTTTCATCATAATATTTGCACTCGAGATCAGGTGATTTTTATATGTAAATAGCCCAAATATGATACGACGACACTAAAATAAATAATGATGAGGTAGAATTTAAATGTGATGAATATATTGTTATTAAGAATTTTTTAGAAATTGCGAAATACATAATATTATGTGGTGCACCTGCAAGGTGAAGGAATTGTCTTGATTGCAAAAATGGGATACGAAATAGTATCTTTTTCTTGAAATATAGATTGTGATACATTTTCCTGACTTTTAATTCATCTATTATGAAAGACAATGATCGAATTTGGCGTCTTTTTATTTTCGGGCGGCTATCTACCAAACCTTTTTTAATACAAAATAAATAAACCAAACTTATTATTACATGTTTACTTCTAAACAAAATCTGAACTGAGGTACAAGCGTTGTTTCATTAATTATCATCTTAATACATAATATATATAAATCTCGTGTCACAATGTTCGTCCTCAATGGGCTCCTAAACCACTTAACCGATTATAATAAAATTCGCACACCATGTGCAGTTCGATCCAACTTGAGAGATAGGATAGTTTAAACATGTAGGTACCACGGGCGAAGCCGAGGCGGACCGCTAGTAACTTAATAATAATAAAACCCATAGGGAAGTGATCCGTCGCTGCGTGCAACATTCCAACCAACTGCAGTCGCTCGTGTGTCGATTGCGACTGGCCACACTACGTGCGGGCGCCGAACGAAAATTCGTGTCTACCCTACATGCTGCTACAGAAGATGCGGTTAGATGGTAAGTTATAGTTACTGTTACTTGCAACTATTACAGAATTTACTGCTAAATGGTTTTGATGTTTTGCAATTACTACTACTACAAATTATATAATCGTATTAGTATTAAATAGTTGAAACTTGAGCTTATTCTATTAAGCTCTTTTCGAATTTTACTACACGTATCTTGATGATGTACTATTCATACTCAGTAGAATAGCATTTTTATACTAAAATTACCATGTAAAATGATGATACAGTGATTATAAGCAAAGGGAACATCCTAAAAACCATATAATTGTTTGTAAAACGGTCGGTATAAAATTCGTTGAAATTTGCTATGTAGAAAACACGCCAAGCTACTATGAATACGTTCATTTCTAGGATGGTAAACATTGTTTTGTATTCTTTTAGTACAATAAAGAAATTTGCTCGAAATAAAATTTAGGTCATGATTGAAAGCGTGAAATGATATTTTTACTTTTTACGAAGTTTCACTTGTCACATATTTGTTGTCTTATACCTACAGGTAAATTAGCTTGGAGAAATTTTTGCATATGTAGTGGTGTGTATATTACTCAGATCTTAGAGCGCGTTTCCACTATATCGTTCTGACTTCTGGCCTATACAAAAATGTTTCGATATCCTAACATTACTATTTAATTTTATACTTATTCCTAGCAACACTTTTGTTTTCAATAAAAACAAGTTTTTATTTGAAAGAAAATGGTTTTGACTTTATAAAAAAAAATATATCATTCAATTTCACGTCCTTGAGCAAACGACAAGGCGACTACCGTGAAACAATAAAATATCGTGTCCATAATAATTTGTTTCATAATTAATATTTGACCATAATAATTACGAAACAAAACAAATAAATAAATCGTCACTTGATAGTGGAAAGTGGAAACACGCACAAAACCAGAATAAACCAGTTTACGCTGTCCGCAGGTGCCACGTGCAGTCGTTTGGTACCGTGAACATAAAGCACACATTTCATTCAAAAATTATAATTATTACGTATAGACCGGGAGATATTGACACAAAATTTCGAGTCATTTGTAACAGGATGGCGATTCTACAGGGGTCTTAGTACGCAATGACAAAAAGAAATAGTTTGGAAAATCCAAAAGTGCACGCCTCATAATTTTTTTTTAATAATTATTTATTAATTATTATTTTTGTTTATTTAATAACAATTAAACCACATCGAATCAGACCCTGAAAAATAAAAGGGTTCTATTCCTGAGCATACTCAAGCGTAAGAGAAAAAAAAAGACTCGATTAGTAAAGTATTTCGGTCGCTATCGTGTTAACAAGAAAATCCTCCGCACATACAGACACACGGACGTCCAAGACAGAACTTTTTTAAACTGTTTTTTAACTAGTTTAAATAACAAAAATGACATCAAAAATATCATGAATGTTAAAAATAGTGTTTTTTCTTAATATGTGTGTGTATGTATTATCTTACAAGTGCAATGTATGATACATAAAGACATTTTAAGTTTGAAAAATCTGATGTTTTGCGCGAAGTGACAGTAGTACCCACCTCAACGCTTCGCTTATGAGGCGTGCAAAACGATGGTGTGAACACTGGTACCGGCGGCTTAGTCGCGTAGGCGTTAGTCGAACTCGTCGGAAAAATAGCGAAAGTCAAACGATTTGTAACACAAAAATTTTAGAATTTACCGATAGCCCATAAAAAAGAAGTAGGCGGTAGTGTCATGCCATACTTTTCCGGTGTGACTTACAGCCCGCCATACCGACGCGAATGTGTTGATTAAAAAAAAAACAATTCAACCATTTGTACCAGGCTAACTTTTGCACAGGTAACCATCGTCGTGCAGCTATTTACGAAAATCGCCATGCCATACTTTTCGGACGATTCCAAATGGTCGCCATACCGCCGAAAATCTGCAAAAATTTTTTTTTTCGCCAAACTTTTTGTACCAGTATTGCATTTGGATTTTTGGAGAGTATTTGATAAAATGTGACCATTATTATATTTACCATACTTCTAGTAGGGGGAAAAAGTGCTGCCATACTTAAAAAATTAATTTAGTATTAATTTATATAAGTGAAGATTTCCACCACCTAGATTTTTGAAATTTTGTATTTATATTCGTTGAACCTCAAACTTACAGGAAAAATTAGTGCCATACTGTTACTAATCGTTCAAAATACGAATAAAATCTTACAATAAAAAAAAATCTTATACACATTCGCCACCTCCCACAGGTATGGCATTATCACACTTCTATTTATAATCATTCAGGAGTTGTTGAAAAAAAAATTTAGGGTGGTACAAATGGTTCGGCGAAAAAAAAATTTGCAGATTTTCGGCGGTATGGCGACCATTTGGAATCGTCCGAAAAGTATGGCATGGCGATTTTCGTAAATGGCTGCACGACGATGGTTACCTGTGCAAAAGTTAGCCTGGTACAAATGGTTGAATTGTTTTTTTTTAAATCAACACATTCGCGTCGGTATGGCGGGCTGTAAGTCACACCGGAAAAGTATGGCATGACACTACCGCCTACTTCTTTTTTATGGGCTATCGGTAAATTCTAAAATTTTTGTGTTACAAATTGTTTGACTTCGCTATTTTTCCGACGAGTTCGACTAACGCCTACGTGACTAAGCCGCCGGTACGTCCAGCGTTCACACCATCGTTTTTCTTTTTGTCATTGCGTACTAAGACCCCTGTAGAACCGCCATCCTGTTACAAATGACTCGAAATTTTGTGTCAATATCTCCCGGTCTAGTTAATGTAAAAGTTATACGTATGTTAAATGTGCAAATATTAAAATAAAGTCTCATCTTTTTCAGAGGAGAAACACATATAGTTTAATTTAAAATCCCTTATATATATCCATACTAATATTATAAATGCGAAAGTAACTCTGTCTGTCTGTCTGTCTGTTACTCAATCACGCCTAAACTACTGAACCAATTTTTATGAAATTTGGTATGGAGATATTTTGATACCCGAGAAAGGACATAGGATAGGTTTTATCCTGGAAATCTTACGGGAACAGGTTTTTCTTTGAAAACGCGGGCGAAGCCGCGGGCGGAAAGCTAGTATAAAATAAAAACTAAAAATAAAATGTTGTTTTATTTTATTTGCTGACCATACACTACTACAAACGCAAAAATTTCTCCAAGCTAATTTACCTGTATGTATGTTAGTAAACTATTGCTGCTTATAAAGATTGCGGTATTTTAAGGCGCTTTCAAGTCGTATATCTTCAATAAATACATGTTGTTCATACTATTCTATTCTTATTGATAATTTTATAGTAAGTTCTGTATTCAATGAAGTGCTGTTAAATCAGTTAAATTAGCTTTACGTTAAATACACAAATAGAATAATTCTAGGACGTTCAGATTTGTTTATAAGTGCATCGTGATTGCAGACTATTTAGTTGCCTTGATATTTTACATATTTAGTTCTGCCTACGCTATTACCATCACGTAGAGATATTAAAACTAATTTGTTTGAGCCAGATTTTTCATGTATCAAAATTTAACTTTTGTCTCTTTTTGATATCATACTTTAAGTTAATGGTCTAATGGATACATAATAGGCGGTGATGCCCAATGCCATATTATTATGGATCGATATATTTTGGAACGCTCTTTAGACATTGCCTCCCATGCTTTCCAAATATAGCGTAGTTAGCTGTACCTACGTGTTTCCTGTCATACGACAGTATTATGCAGTGAGCGTGGCAAATTGCCGAAATGACGATAAGTGACGAAGTATATAATGCATACACGAGTTTGCTACTATCATATCGAGTAGAACTACACGGGCTTCTTTCTATTCCTTAGTTTATCAACTATACGGACCTTTAATTAAGCCCATGAACGTTTACTCGAAGAAAGGTTACTAAAAAATATGTAAGATTTGGTTATTCTTTCGGCAAATGATGCAATCGTTTTTAACATTTTTTACGAAGTTTTGACGGGATAGTAATAAAAAGTGACACGTGTAGATGATAATAGATGCGTCCGTTTCGATATTACAATTCGTGAAGGGCGGGGCGATGAAGTAAAATCTCTATAGACTATTTCGTTCATAAAAAAAAAAAACAAAAATAATGTGGGCTTCTTAATAATATTTAATTAATATTGGATTATGTACTTTATCGTTGGATAATTAAAAAAATAAGATAGACTAATTATTTATTACATAATGAAATACCTAATCAATTTAGCTAGATTAAAGTTACGATAACGAACATATTTTGCTATCAACCATATCTAATACATCGACCCGTGCAAAAAATAACATTCTTTATTGAAACAACAAATATTTTTTGCTTAATAGTAATCTCTTAAATCAGTGATACAAAATGTAAAAAGCATAATAATATTATGTATATATACTGCTTTATGTCGGTGTTGATTGGTTTATATGAGAGAAACGTTATTTTCATCCAATAAAATATGATAGTAATATCATGGTTCAGTCTATGAAAAACCCATAAAACTTGCATGGAACAAACTAAAATTTAGAAACTTATATTTCAGGTTATCAGACCTAATGTTCGGCGCGCGTTTGCAGCCGGTTTGGTTGAACCTAGTCACCAGCGAGCAAAGACAGAGGAATAAAATAGCTGATACACTTCTATCCGATCTTTGTTCAGTCATTAGTGTGGGAGACACGAAGAGTACTAACTTGTAAGTAAATTGAACCTTATGGGCTATATAATAAAGTTTATAAGGTAACTAGTAACTTCAGCAAAAGGCCTTTAAGGGATGATTTGCGATACATCTGGGCATGGGTTAAAACTTCTTTACAGAGACAAAGGGGATAATATATGTGTTTAATTTCTTGACGTCGATTAAGACTGAAGTAAAGAGAATTTATAAACGCTCCTTTAACTTCTGCCTTCATTTATAAAATAAAAAAAATGCGACCTTTTTTAAGTTTTTTAATCAGGATTTTGATCGGAGTGTTTCAATGACAGTGACCGGATTCGTTTCACGATAGTCTTTTTATCGGGCATGTTGATTATCTGTTTATCAAATAACAGAAGATGATCGATTAAGGATAATAATATTCGGATTTTGTCTAAATGATAGTTGTCTTATCTGACAAGATAGATGGTATTATTGCAAGCTATAACTGTCTACCTTAAAATGCAGAATGCAAGCTACTGTCTACATTTGAGCGGATAACATGAGATTTATTTTATTTTAATAAAGTTATGGAGTAATACAAATAATTTTGGTTTATAATTATCAAATGTTAAAACAATGGAACCCAATTCAGTGAAATTCATCCGATTATAATATCAATTTTTATGTTGCTATCTACATCTAGGTATCTGCACAGACTCAATTAAGGCCTCGAGGCATTTATAAATTGAGTAAGATTTAAATGTTCAGTAATAATAAAATAGAAAAAACTGCGCGTGATTGAGCGTTCGTTCCTCATATTATGATCTCATTATTACAATAAAAATCCTATCTAGATTTTTGTAATCATTAAATCAGACGTAGGTTGTTTTGTTATATTTTTTATTCAATTATTTATCTTTATCTTGGACATTTTAAGCATTAGTAATTATTATCAAAATCTAATTTTATTTCGTAGATGATAACAGAAAAAAAAATCATAAAAAAATTGTTACGTAAAAATAGAATGATACACTGAAATTCTAATCTAACATCTCGTTTAATTTTTTATTACAAAAGAAACTGTCTGTTCGAAAAAAAAAGATTCTATTTAAGTTTTAACATCACACGGGTACTGTTTATTTGTAAAATCAAAACGTCCCTTACAATTGACGTCTTTGTTTCATTCGTGTTTTGATATGAAGCCAAATTTTAATACTATTGAACCGGCTAGACGTACATATATACTAGTTTTGGAAAAATAAAGAAAAAATATCGGTTTACAGTTCACGCTATGAGATTTTCAGTTTTTTTTCAATTTTGTTGGATTTTTTGAAGATTTGAGACAAGTGAAAGCAACTTTATGTAAGTAATTAAAAAATATATTGTTGCCAGATGTTTGCATGAAATGCTAAACACGTAAAAAGTAACGTGCGCAGGTGATAAAAATATTTAAACACTATATTTAAATCGGCCGTACATTCTGTCGTTTTAATGACGTAGCTGCTTTATTACAAACGAATCACATGATTGTTAAGGTGTGCACATAATGACGTTAAATTTTGATTACTTTTTATAATATTTTTTAAAGAAAAATAGAGTCGCTAAAGGAATTCCTTCTAAATGAATTGTCCTAGCATTTAGATAACTTGTAGTAGATTCTCGGATGTACAAATTATCACCTATATGTTAATTTCATATAATAGTTTTCACACAATTGTAGTTAGCACACTTACTGGGTAAATATTATCTAAACGTTTATATTATATGGGTATTTATTAGCCTAGGATATTAGGATGATATTCTTGACAGATCCTTGCTTGGTGCATGAAGCTTAACTATTGCAACATATGTCGTAATATTATTCTATAAGAGAATATTTCTTGTTAATACTATTGTATTAATTTAATGTGAATGGACATTAGGAACGTTAAATTGGCTAGTTGTCAATACATCCGTAGCATGAATCCGAATTCGTAATGGTACGTGCGGGGAAGTATTTAAGAAATGTCATGTGTGACAGCCATTAGTACGCCACAATAAAAACATTCAATAAAATTAGTAGTAAAACTTCGGTTACACAATCGCTTAATCTCGCGTAATTAATCCGGTAGTGAGACGTTGATAGATACTAGATGTTTTCTTGGACAGTGTCCAAAGCGCTTTCACGATTAATGATCGCTAAGCGAAAAAAGATACGCGTGTCTTTGGCCCGTAACTTTTGTCCGATAATTACATACGCGAACGTGTGAATGGAAGCCATGTCGAGAACGCGGTATATTTAGCCGCGGCTTGTATTTTCGTCGCTCATATTTACGTCCTTTGTTTACGCGGCACTCACGTGACGCGAATTACTTTCAAGATTGACGCTTACAAATCGTAAGAATCCGTTGTGTAACTTATGTGGGCGGGATTCGTGTGATGAAATTCGATTCTATAATTGAACAGATATAAAGTAATGTAATGAGGCTTAAATAATTGGCAAATGCGTACTAAACTTCCTGTTTGTAGGATGTTTATGCCAAGCTATCGTTAACGTATCGTATGTCGTATTAATATCAAGGTATCAATGAGCATGACGATTGCACTAGTCTTTTATTGAATGGTTTACACTTTACGTAACGTCACGTAAACACGTGCCTAGGATAGTTCTATACGATATTTATTAAGAGTCAATAAAAGATTTTTTTTTATTTACAGTTTCATCAGCACCCTCCTGACCCACGTGCTCACGTATCATCTTGGTTGGGTTACGACGGTTAGTCCCTACGATACAGTCGATCCAACCAAGCTCCCAGTAAAGCGAGATTCCCAAAGAACTTACAATGCACTGTGGGCACAATTAGGTGACCTGTGCGGCAGTATCGGCTTCCCGCCAAGAACTGCAAGGACTATTGTCGCGGGATCCACCAATAGGCAATTCATCAACAGACTTTTAAGTGTCTTAACATACTTCATGCGGTGTGGTGACGTGAGGAGAAACGATTTTGTGTACCAAGACTTTGACCACAGTCAAATCAGAGTGACGTGTGTTAAAAAGACAGAAAAATCTTTCATGGAAAGCTTAGAAGTGTGTTCAGTGCAAAATGTCAGTGTTATTGATAGTACGTTGTGTAATAAAGACAATTTAACGGTTACGTGCAATGATCCGGTGTCGAGTGACAACCAAAAAAGTTTGCTAAGCGCGGTCGAAGTTGGCCTCAAAAAATCCACAACAGTCACTAATTTAAGTCAAAAGCTCTCTAAACCAGAATATGCTTTAGATTCTAGTTCTCGTTTGAGTAACGCGTCGAAGGGTAATCAAATGCGCAGGAATCCTTCAATAATGATCTCGTTCAAAGACTCTTCAGATTCGAGTGAGAAATCATCCGTGTCGGACCAGAGTGATGTGGATAACAAAGTGTTGTTTGTGCTCGGTGATAATGAGAAGCTAGTCGGTTTGAAGAATAAATCTGGTGGTAAAAGCGTGAAAAAGTCGTCGAAAGTTCAGACCGAGCCTGTCAACTCGGAACCTCCGACGACGGGAACGGAAGAGAAAAAAGAGGACTGCACTGAAAATTGTAATCGTAACCAGCCCAACGGCAACAGCAGTACCAAGTGCTGCAACCAAACGCTTCAACATTCCAAACCTATCAAACATTCCGGTTTTAAGTTCGAGTTCGATAAGTATCCACAGATAGTGACCAATTATATGAAGAGCAAAAACTTAGAGATTCTAGATAGACACTATATCGGGAAACCGGGGAACTTGAAGTTGGACAATTTCCAGTTCGATCCGACGGTCGTGCCGCAGATACAGGAGGAGACGTGCGAGACTTGTTACAAATGCCAAATGATGGAGTCTTTACTGCAGACGCCTACGAACGCTTCGGAAATGGAATATATGAATGATATGCCGAGACAAGCGGAGCCGCAATACGCGAAGGAAACGATCGTACACGAGCCAGAGAAACATAGAGAGCTATCGCCAAAAACGTTCGTGAGAAAGAAGAAAGAAAACACAGTCATCATTAACGCTAAGAAAAACGAGACTAGGAGGAAAGATAAAGATATAGTAGAAGTGAATAAGAGAGAGACTGTAGATGTTAAAGAAGTGATAGAATTTCCCTTGACGGGGATAAGTTTTAAGACTGCACTGCAAGTTCGTTCCGGTTTCGATGTGTCGCTACTGGGTGGAGTCACCGACCATTATGTACCTGATTTAATTTTACAAGGTAAGAATTTACTGTATAGTACTATAGTAACATATCTTAAAAATCATATTATAAACACTCCTCATTGCGACTAAGTGCTGATATCCAATCTAGGATCAAACAAATTATTCCCAGCCGTGGCTGATCAAATGTGGAAAATGCCATGTAAATTGTAAATAGTATAAATAAATAACGACTAGAATCGTTTAATGAACTTCTAAATACAATATACAAATATGTTATCAAAGATAATAAGTTTTTTAGAAATTTGTAACATATTGTCACTATCTGACATGATAACGAGTGTCAGGAAGGAAAGGAAAAATACAGTGAGATAGTATTTGTTATCTTTCAAATATTTAGTATTCTTGATTGAGCTGATTTTTTTTAGATAAAAATTTCACTTGAAGTAAAATAAAATAGTTACCAACTTTTTTATGATTATTCGCGATATATTTACAAATGTACCTAATAGTTCTATATATACTTAACATTATATTACACTAGCGACTCGCCCCGGCACGACTGCACAGCTTATGTTTCTATTATAAAAACCACATTAAAATCCCTTCCGTTTTTATAAAGAACTAAGCAAACAAAAGGACAGACAGACAGCGAGACGTGACTTTGATTTAATTTTTTTATGCTATGTAGTGATTGAGACCAGTTGCAAATTTTTATAGTTATTATTTTTTATGATTACGAAAGTACATGTTCGATACACTAGTCCTTTTAATTAATATAATTTTTTGTTTTTTTGCAGGGACGCTAGCAAGCCCAAAAGTTTGGGAAGCGGATTTGAAGAGAGATTTAGATTTGACTTTGTACCTGAATAAAACTTTAGATTCGCCGATGCAGGCGGTTGCTATTATTGGAGATACGAATACGTGGTAAGTTTCAGTGTGCTACGGATA
Source organism: Colias eurytheme (assembly GCA_907164685.1). Taxonomy (NCBI): domain Eukaryota; kingdom Metazoa; phylum Arthropoda; class Insecta; order Lepidoptera; family Pieridae; genus Colias; species Colias eurytheme. The sequence continues at coordinate 53,088 of CAJQZN010042528.1, read as the reverse complement.
TTTATTTAATTTAATTATTATTTTTTTAAGTTTTAATGTTCTACAATTTGTATGAAGTCTACATAATTATTAATAAGTATGAAAAATAAAATTCACAGTTTCTCTCAGTTCATGTAACCTTATATTCAGGCTATTTAAGAGCGCATATTCTATATAACGCAAGTCAAAAACTCCGCGATCTATTACGATAGATCGCGGCTTGCGCTATCCTTTTACTATGAACAGCATAGGTCCACAGGAGAGCGCCGAGCAACATGTCCTCTCTCTGGAAAGGCTCGCTGCCGACTGATTTTAATCGGGTCACGCGCAGTGTTTTATAGTACTTTAAAAAAAATTGTAGAAAAATAATAGAGGTACCTTAGTTGATTTTTTAAATTTTATCTTATAAGTAAGACATTCTTTTATTGCAATATGTATAAATTATATTCAATAAAGTCAAATATCTTGGTGAAAATAATCATTTTGTCGACTATAATTTCTAAAAAAATTCACATTGTTCGGATTTTAATTTCGTAAGTTAGGAGTCCAAAATAAAAAAATCTTTTAACTAACTATTTTAATAAGGATCTTTGCAGTTAGTTAAAAATAATTGTGTGTTAGATCTGTCAGCAATTTCAGATATTTTTAGCTTCGAAATTGACACTAAAAGTGAAATCAAGTAATCATCGGCTCAGTTATCTTGATGGTATTCAGAAATACTGTATTAATTGAAAAAAACTCTTAACTAACTACATAGACAATAAAATTTCCTAAAATTATTAGTTATTCATATGTTGGTAAGATAAGTGGTTGATGGACAATCTGGTTTGAAAAATCACATATTTGAGCCAAACAGCGCACGGATCGCGTACACGGCCTTAAGATGCAGTAGCTCTACCATGAGTTTACGCACACGATACTCGCTAGCGATTGTAGTAAGCGGTTTGTATAAAATTTCGTACAGCACACTAGGGGCTAGTGTGCCGTAACGGAACGAAGACTGAAACTTCACTTGCTTGCAAAAATGCGTACAACTTGCGTTCTGTCGTTGTATGTAAAAAAATTGGTTGTCTGTAAAGTCGGTTCTCATGTATGTAAAAAAATTGGTTGTCTGTAAAGTCGGTTTACTGACGATAGTTGAACGTGACAACGTCCGATTGTGCTTCTTTGTCGTTCGTTCCCCGCTCTCGCTCGCACTTCAAGCCTTACACAGAACGCCTCAGAGCGAGGTAACGCCGCATGAGTCATGTTTTTTCGTGCGTGCAGGCGGCTCTATCGAATTATAAGACATTGTCACGTTAAAAAATGCCGTCTTTCACTTGTGGGATTGCGTATTCGAGCAAATGTGAGGTGAATGTTCGGTATAAGTAGTAGATAAATAGTTGTGGTTTTGTTGCAGGGAAGTTCGTGTGGTAGGTCGTGGTGTTGGGTGCGGTGGGCTGTCGCCGCTGGTGGGAGGCATGCTTGACGCTCTGCCTGCTATGCGTCGAGCTTGCGTGCCACCGCATCAGGTGAGTTTACTGTTACCAATGTTAAATCGCTTTTTGAAGTGAAAACTTCTTTAGCGGCGTTGAGCACTTTTTCTGTAATGGGTATAAAATCTTAAACTCGCGTCAGGACACGTGACCTCATCGAAAAAGCGTAAGACGGATATCATTCCAAAATATCAAACATGCTCAACGTTAATAATCAAGTTTTCACTTCTGCCGGCACTCCCGGAGTGCAACCCGTCTTTTTTTTTCTAGGTCCCTATTTTTATATGTAAAATCGAGAAAACATGCTTGTCGTTCGCTTGATGGTAAGCGATCAGTAATGCCCATAAATATCTGTAGAGGAAGGGCCTTTGCAAAAGCGTTGCCCACTTTTAAAGAGCAAGTGATAATGCCTTCGGCTCTCTCACTCATCTTACGAAATACAGTAGCATACGCGTGATACTATTTGATACTCATCTTTTATGAGGATGTGATACATTACCTGGTGCAAGCTAATGTATTACACCCACAGAGTTCATTTCGTGCCGAAGCGGGTTCGACTCCCACATTAAAAATACACAACACGTGCAATTGTGTGACAATACATATACAGGGTGTCCCACTATCGGTATACTAAGCGCGAAGAGACTTGTAGTCTTGCATTCACTGATCACGTAAAAAATACTTAAACAACAAAATTTCGCCAAAAGTTTTTTGCTAAATTTTTCCTGGGGGACAAAGTTGCTCGCGTCCGTAGGACTTACCACCTTTTCTATTAAAGACCCACCCTACACGTGTCCCCTGGGTGGTGCCAAATGAGCAATTAACGCCGAGTCGTAGGCGGCGGTCAACTAACCTACTCAAGCTTAACAGCTTGCAATGCTGGAGGTAGGAAATGACCTTCACACCCGTAAACTAGTGGTCATGTTTCGCTAGAACGGGGACCTTGGCTTGACTGCCTGTGTCGCGAGGATGACAACCTCTTATAAAAAAATACCCCAATCCTAAGGTGTGACCGTGCTGAAAGGATGGATGGCTGTGGGTTTTCAGTCGCTAACGCAAACCTCGATGGACCTGGCTCACATCGTTGTAGAGTGCCTTCTCACAGGAATGGGCGTTACCCTGTGAGCGACCTATTTTATCGACCCTACTCGTGGGAACAAAAATGAGCACTAACCCCGAAAAACTAACACAACCACAACACAAAATACTTAAGCAACAAGCACTCAACCCATGCTATTTTAGCAGACAACGCTCCTCATCCCTTACTGAACTAAATAGGGGACAGTCAACAAAAACCACAACTATAACAGTTGAAGCTCAACAATCATGTTTATCTGATGAAATTACTACAAATGAACCTGCCTCGCAATACCCTGCCCCGCCACCATGGCAACGCGTGCCTTTGCCTCGTAGCAATAAAAAGAGAAAAATGAGTGAATCTCCTCCACAGAAAGCTACAACTGTAACTAAGAACCGGTTTGGTAACCTACCACTCGATCCAAAAGAGGACATTACTGTTACAAAAATCCTTAAGCCCAGCAAACCGCCTCCTATAGTTTTGAGTGGCATAGAAGATATTAACGAATTAACTAAACTCATTGAAACAGTTAGCCATAAAGAAGAATATAAACTGAAATTAATAAGCAAAAATATTCTTCACGTACTTATTAAGACTTCAGAAGACTACAAGAAAATTATTCAACTTCTCAGAGATAATGGCCTCATAGGGCACACTTTTACTCCTAAAGACGCAAAATGCTATCGATTTGTCATTAAAAATTTGCATCATCTCACTCCGCTTGAAGCTATTGCTAAAGCTGTTGAAGGAACCAATAATAAAGTAAGAGGTGAAATTATCAATGCGCGATATGGCCCAGACAAGAAACCAACAACGACGTTTTTCGTCAATATTGAACCAAGTGTTAACAACCCTTTGGTAAAAAAGATTGAATATATTGCCCAACAAAAAGTAAAAATTGAAGACCATCGTAAATCAAAATTTATTGTCCAGTGTCAACGTTGTCAACAATATGGTCATTCAAAAAATAACTGTATGAGACCATTTAGATGTGTAAAATGTGGTGAAGGCCATAAAACCTCCGAATGCAAAAAGAAAGATAGATCAACTCCAGCTAAGTGCGCCTTATGCTCCTGTGATCACCCTGCTAATTACAAAGGCTGTGAAATATATAAAGAAATTTTAGCCCGTAGGAACAAAATCCCTACGCATAGCTCCAAACTCTCCTCTCAAACAAAACCAAGAGAAAGGACAAATCTCGCTAGTCTACCCACCGCCCAGAACCACGTTGACTCTGATAAGTTTAGTAACAACCGGAATAACACATACGCTGATGTCGTCAAAGGTACACCGCCCCCTCTGCAACAACCTCAAACCGTCCAACAATCTAATTCCATATTAGAAGATATACTTGCCAAACAAAGTGAGAAAATGGATCTCTTAATTCAACAAATAGGTTCTCTCGTAGGACTTATAACCACACTCATCTCAAAACTTTCAAAATGACCTGCTTACGTATTGCCACATGGAATATCAATGGACTTGCTCCTAATGCTAATGAACTTGAGATTATCATGAGAACTAACAAGCTCGACGTCTGTCTTATATCAGAATCCCACACTACGTCAAGATCGCGTATCTGCATTCGGGGATACTGTGTTTATTTCACTTCGCACCCTGACGGTGGAGCTCATGCTGGGACTGCAATCGTAATTAGAGATAATATAAAACATTGTCTTCTCGGTCCGTGTGAAACCACCTACCTACAAGCTACAACCATACAGATAAATGATAAAACTGGACCACTTATCCTCTCAGCGATATACTGTCCACCCCGTCATATCATTAAAGAGAATTTGTTTACTGAATTCTTCAAAGGATTAGGAGCACGTTTCATAGCTGGCGGTGACTGGAACGCAAAGCACTCATACTGGGGATCGAGACTGGTAACTCCCAGAGGCAGGGAATTGAAAAATAGTGTTGTAGCCAACCATCTGCTTACTATGTCTACAGGAGAACCTACATATTGGCCCACTGACACAAATAAAACTCCCGATCTTCTAGACTTTTTTATAACAAAAGGTATATGTCAACAGAATACCTATACCGAGTCAAGCCTAGATGGATCTTCCGATCACACACCAGTAGTGTTGACTGTGGGTTCAACTGCCTTATTCCGAGACACTCAGAGCTCGTATTTAACTAATGGAAAAACAGACTGGAACTGCTTCCGTAAACACCTTGAAGACAATGTTCATCTTAAGCTCCCACTTAAAACTGCTGAAGACGTGGAGCATGCATCACTTTATATAACCAACCTGATTCAAGTGGCAGCGTGGATAAGCACTCCTACCCTGAAAGAGTCACATACAGATATTTTGATTCCACTCGAATTACGCGATAAAATAAGAGAAAAGCGTCGCCTTCGACGAGTTTGGCAGCTTTCTCGTAACTGCGAGGATAAAAAACGGCTGAATAAATCAATTAAAGATCTTAAAAACCTTCTTAGTATAACTACAAACGAATCCGTCAAACAAAGATTAGAAAACATGTCTCCTAGTGCTCATGGAATACATTCCCTTTGGAAGGCCACCAAAATATTACCACAACCCCAACAGTGTTCTCCACCAATTCGGAACGGGAACACGTGGGCTCGTACAGAAGCAGAAAAGGCAGAGACATTTGCCCGTTATCTCGCTGAAGTGTTCAAGCCGAATGAAGCGGAAACCCCTGAAGACCCTGAAATAGATTGTTTTCTAAATCAAGATTTGCAACTTTCTTTACCAATAAGACCTACTTCTCCAAGGGAATTATTGAAAGAGATAGCCGAACTAGACCCAAAAAAGGCTCCTGGGTTTGATCTGATTACTCCAAAGGTTGTCAAACAGCTTCCTAGAAAGTGCATCGTGTTTTTAACTTCCCTTTTTAATGCAATCTTCAGAACATCTCATGTACCAACCATCTGGAAAATATCAGAAGTAGTTATGATACACAAACCCGGAAAGTCAGTCAACGACGCCTCATCTCACCGTCCTATTAGCCTAACTCCGATCCTGAGTAAATTGTGGGAAAGGATTACTCTTACCCGGCTACGTTCATTCATCGATTCTGACGAAGTTATTCCTGATCACCAGTTTGGCTTTCGTACGCGACACTCTACAATAGAACAAGTACACAGAGTCTACCACACTGTGAGACACTGTCTAGAGAAAAAAGAATACTGTTCGGCTGTTTTTCTAGACATCCAACAAGCATTTGATCGTGTATGGCATAAAGGATTACTGTACAAGATTAAAAAACATCTTCCACATTCTTTCTATACCTTACTGGCCTCATACCTTAGAGAGAGAATGTTTCGTGTGAAACAAGGAGACGCAAGATCTGCTCTACACAGCTGCCATGCCGGAGTACCCCAAGGCTCGGTTCTTGGTCCTACTTTATATAATATATTTACCTGCGATCTTCCTCAGCTACCAAATGTTACAATAGCGACGTATGCTGATGATGCAGCGTTTCTGGCGTGCAACACCAATCCAGAGGAGGCGAGTAATTTGCTGCAAGTTCAACTTGACCACACTAAGGAGTGGTTAAACAAGTGGCGTATAAAAGCTAGCGTCCCAAAATCTCACCACATTACGTTCACTTTACGACGCGAAAACTGCCCAGCACCCAAATTAGGTAACAACACCCTACCACAATCAACCTGTGTCAAATACCTGGGTTTCTATCTGGACAGAAGGATGACATGGAAAGAACATATTAAAAATAAGCGAAATGAAGTGAATTTCAGATTCAGAAACTTACTTTGGCTTCTTGGGAGGCAATCAAGTCTATCCCTGAGCAATAAACTAAGAGTCTACTGCTCTGTAATTAAACCGATTTGGACTTATGGAATCCAGTTGTGGTCATCAGCCAGCAAATCAAATATAAACTGCTTACAAAGAACACAGAATAACATTCTCAGAGTGATATCTGCTGCTCCATGGTACGCCCGCAATACAGAAATCCACGAATATCTGGAAATGCCTACAATCACAGAAGAAGCAAATCGCTTTACAACTAAATACAAAGATCGTTTGACATCCCATCCAAACCCACTATCACACATACTCCTACAGCCTAAAGCTATACAAAGACTGAAGAGAGCCGACGTGCTCCCTAATTAAGACGAACTAAGGCACTGGCCTTAGATTCGCCCAATCGTCCACACATTTCAACCGATCTGCTTATAGTTTTTTCTGACTGATTGCAGATATGTAACATCAAAAAAAAAAAAAAAAAAAATTTTTCCTTAAAATTCATGTTTTCTTCTCTAGTTTCGCGCAGCCGGCATATAACGCTTGTCTAATGTGAGCATTCTGTCTATGAAAACATAATATTAAACGATAGCTCACGTGCGGGTGGCAAAGTGGGGCGGTGTACACAAATTTTAAGAATCATTCATCTATTTGAAAAAAAAAAATGCATCTGGAATTTTATAAGTATTTTTTACGTACTCAGCGTATGCAAAACTATAACCTCCATTGAGCTTAGAATACCGACGGTGGGACACCCTGTATATATTGATCCGCAAGTTAATTTTAGAGTACTTATAAACAATAACTAACCGGAAAAAGTGTAAACTGGATAAGATCGTGTCTCTAACAGTATTATTTTTGTTGCAGTGCCTCCTCTTCCTAGAGAGCAAGTTACGCGAATTCTGCGTGCTATCCAAGACCCTCGCAGATATGTTGATGTCAACTGATTTCTGCGATATAACAACACTCACGAAGTCTCTGAACATCGATGTTAATGATGTGCCTCTGTTACTAGCGGTAGCGACTACACATACTCCACAAGTGGCTGCAAGATATGGTATTAGTTATAGGTAGAAGTTGGTGGTTCTTGTATGGTGCAGGGTAAAATCAAGATAGTTGGCTTGTTATTTGTTTAGTAAATCAATGAAAAGATGTTTCTCTTACAGTTAAGGAGAATGTTCTTGAATGAATCACATAAATTTTGGTGATCAAAAAATTTGTAAAATGGTTTAAAATTATTTATTTAATTACAATAACGCCATTTTACGTTGTTAGATCATAAACTATTAGATTAGAGAAACTCATGAATAACTGTCCATTTATTTAGATTTTACCTTATACCCGATGCTTCTATTACATATAAAATTGAACTTAAAATCAAATTAAATGTGATGTTACAGTCACGTTCATTATTTTTAATTTCCTTTTGGTTTAAAAATTGTAATTCCCTTAAAAAATTATTTATGAAATTTTCTTTACAACAAAATTACAAGGGTTATAAGTTCTCTCATTATTCTCGCAATCTTTATTAGCATATTTATAAGACTCAAACACACAATTTATTTTATCCGAGTCTTCTATATATGTTCATTATTCGTGTAAATATATGAATCAAACGTTAAAAAATATATTTGAAATTATTTATTGTAATATAAAAATGTATCGATTTCGTCGGAATATATGAAGTTGATAGAAAAGCCATGTGTAAGATTCATTCAAATTAATTATTGAACATCGGATTTAAGAGTTAAAAAGTATTAGGAATATTAAATTATTTATGTACATCAAGAAATTATATAATATAATAATCGTGTTGTATGATTTGAAAGTGTTAAAAGCTATATTGATTATGAAATGTTGTATAAAATAAATTTTAACTAGTATACTTTAAAGCATTTTTTAACTTTTAAAAAGTTGTAAGATGTGAAGTCTATTTTAAGGTAATATCTGTGATTTCTGTATATTTATTGTTCAAAGGTAAGAATCTTTATGTGTAGCCATATAATTTTTAAACTTGCTGGTTGAATTTTGTATATTAATTTTTTTTAATTATCCCAAGTTTTAAGCAAAATTAATTCATATTATACTGGTTATATTTTAAGATTCTTAACTTTCTTCATATCCGTTTATTTTAATAGACTCAAGAATGTTTGCATCGAGTATGATTTCTTATCTGTGGTACTTCTGCTTAATGGTCTTAGAGCAGAGTTAAAAATATTATCTGTTATCTATGCAATGTAAAGAAAAAACGATGATGATGTAAAGATTTGCAGTCTGGTGGGGATTTTAATTTATTTTTAATTATTTAGGCTTTTGAGATATATCAGGCCTTGTTTCGTTTTTCTTTAGCAAATTTTGTGACCCATATTCCATCTCATGTAGGCGCATAATATTTTAAAATACATCTAGTTATATAGTTAGTAATAAATTTTAAATTTGATTTATATTTATTATTTTACTCAAATCATGTACCTTAATATAAGTGGATATAAGTTATAAAGTATATCATGTGATGTAACAAATTTTATTGATATTTTTATACGTTTTAGTCGATTAATAAATTATTTTTTCATATTGAAATGTGTTTTATTCATTTTAAAATATTATAGATAAGCTTCGCCCGCGTCTTCGCCCGCTTTGTCTAAAACCTAATAAATTATATACTAAAACCTTCCTCTTAAAACACTCTATCTAAAAAAACCGCATCAAAACCCGTTGCGTAGTTTTAAAAAGGGACATAGGGACAGAGAAAGCGATTTTGTTTTATACTATGTAGTGATGAGACTAAAAGCTCCTTTTGAAAATAATTTATTTACTTACTATTGCCATTTTATAAAAATATTTTTTTTTTACCACAATCAAAACACCACATTCACGTTATAAATCTATTGTAACGTTAGAAAGAATATTAAAACTAAATAAACTCATATCATAAAAAATCTTACACAGCAGCCCTCGAAATAATAGCTTGGGAACATCATAAAATACAAAAGTGTTTGCTTCTTATTTACATATAGAAAGGAAAACATCTCGACAATGTTTTTCCTCTTAAGAAATGATTGTGAAAGCTTTTCAGGTAAGTTTCACGCGGTTCTATTGTGAACGCAAATATGGAATGTTTAAAATAAAAAATGTACGTTGGATTAGTCAAATACATTTTTTAATGCTGTAGAATTTTTAAAAGAACTTAATTAATTTAAATTAATAAGCTATTAAAATGGTTTCAAAGTATAAAGAACAGTAGTATTTCAGTAGGTAGTTAGTTTTATGAGATTATGTTATATTCAAATTCAAATTGCTTTATTTGCAGAATGTCTATACTAATCCTTATTAATTAAAATATGTATTATAAAGCTGAAGAGTTTCTTTGAACGCGAACGTCGAAAAAATATTTCGGTTTTAAATAGCCCATTATCGAGGAACGCTATATAGGTATTATCATCATCAACAGGTGGAGCACTGCGGGCAAAACCGTGTGTCACAGCTAGTAGGTTTATATAATGTACTTAGGTATATTCGGTAGGTATGAGAATCGGTCGTTAAGGTTAAGGTTCGGTTATCGGTCGTTATGTATAGGTACTTATTTTTCATACCCCTAAGTGATAAGGGTGTCCTGGCAGAATATCGTTTGCCGGGTCAGCGAGATACAATATATTAATTCATTCGTATTCAGTTTTAGTACTTATCCCATAATGTAAGTACTCCCTATAAAATTGTACTGAACAAATTTATTTAACTGAGTTATACGGGACACAAACACTTAGCCCAAACATGATCGTAAAAGAAAACTAAAAACAAAATTATGGCTTGCAACATTAAAGAAAAAAAACTAATTAGGTATAGCTTATATTATAATATTATGATGTCTGAGCGTCAACATGACCAAAGAAATAAGAAATAGATTACAGATAGGTTCTCTCGATCAACCTTTATATCTCAAATGACAACGGGCCGGACACATTTTCTGGAATTCAGACAACACGGAGTTTTCAAACAACAAAATGGATGGAAACGTTGGTGGTGATTTAATTAAAACTGCGTAATTGGATGGACTTTACTCAGCATAGAAAGTATGGAAGGGGAGAGAGGTTTTTATCCAATCACGGATTCGTGGAAATAAACTTTACACATTTAGGTAACACTGAATAGGGCAACGAACAACACTGCACATAAAAATTTTTCATAAAAATTTTTGAATGGTAGGCTAGGTTTCTACCAAATAAATACAGCTTTATTATAAGGTGGGTGTCTAAATGAAACTCAAACTCAACAGTTTGTTTGTTTTTTTCGACGTAAAAAAATAGCGTTAAAAACAAACAATAAACTTTAGTAACTGCGATATTATGAGGTTAATTTGTATTTTGTTATAAAGCAGTTAAATAAAATACGTTAAAATTCTTCTGAAATTGCTAAAATTCAATGATACCGCAGCTATGGGATACTTCACAAGCTTGGGAAAGTTTTGAACCATCGGGATATTATGGAAGCAAAATAAAGTTTAATTAAAATTTTCTCTAAGAATAATGCCTAGGTATATGTTTTTTAAGTTCAGTCCGTCTTAATAACCGATTTTAAATAATCTTTCTTTCTGTGTTTTTTTCGAACAATCAATAGAGTAGTATACATGAATTAAAATATGATATAGGTAGTTAGGTACCTATAGAGTAAAAGATAGAGCAAGTGAATCAAAATAATACCTACTTTCAAAAATATATTATATTTTACTAGTCAGCAAGAAAAGCTTCAGTAGGTAACAAAAGAGTGCTAGTCGCTAGACGCTTTATTCAAACTTATTCATTCGAAACGTGATATTATTTTCAAATCGAGTTCTTAGCTTGCTCTTTATGACTTATAATAAATAATGTTCATTGTAGAGCTCATAAATAAGTTAATTAAACTGAGTATTACTATGCAATATGCAATCTGTTTCTTGCGAATTCTATTTTCATGGCAAACAAAGCTTTAAGAGCATTTCTATTAGGTACCTAAGTACCTACCCAAATACAGGGAAGGCAGACTCAGCAATTGCATTTAAATTATTCACTTTCGTTTTGATACAAAGGAGATGGTTCGAATAGCGAACGTATATACAATATTGATTTCTGCTTCTGATTTAGGTAATTTCATTCATTTAATTTTATTGATTAAAAAATTAATAACGTATAAAAATTTACCTTAGTTACTTTTTCGACAATTTTCTATGTGAACAACGAAGACCAATCTTTGCTGTGATAAAAACGTCTAGTGGGGTTTTTTGTTAGTTTTTTTTAATAATAGGAGGAAAATACAAGTAACATCGAAAGTACAACATCGAAAAGAAACTTACCGAAATAAAAATCCATACAAAAATACCAGACGAAAATCGATAGCATGTGGCCAGTGTTAGTTATACCTAGAGACATAGTTCGGTTATGAATATATGCAAGGGAAAATCGTGTTCATATAATGTAGTTGTAACTCGGGAACTATCAGCACAGTGGGTAATCAAGTCAATTCATCAGTCTATGTCACTGTCAGCCCGCTTCTAATTTCCAATCGCTTACGATGTTCGGCACGTGAAGTATTCACGAATTTGGTTATTATTTATCTATGTAGCGTGATATCGTGGAAAGTGGATTGTTTTGGAAGCATTAATTTATGCCTATGCGATTGTTCTCGTATACTTTTTATTATGTTCTGTTATCTGTAAAGAGCTTTTGTAATGAAGCAAAAAACTTAATGATGCTTTTTAGTATTTAGTATGATATTGGATATCGTTCAGAATAATTGTTTGTCTGAGAGTTCAAATAACTTGTAAATATGTGTCCTCTTGGTCTGATATAAATAGGTTTGTTTACGAAGTTAACAGGTTATATAAAAAATATGTAAGTAGGTACCTACTTCTATATCTAAACTTCACTTTTTTATTATAATGTCTACAGATTTCATAAAAAGAAAAGATTTTTGCCATGTATTAGAAAGTTAAGAAATAATTCAATCCAAACAATCATAATGAACCATTACTCACTATTCGTAGGCAGTACATTATTAAAAACTGCTCTCTTTTAACTAAGCCAGAACTTTATTAAAGTTTCATAAAGTCAACGTGCAGTCGGCATAAAATCAGATTAAATATTTAGTAATGTTTTGCAACGGATTCATTTATGTAAAAGCTATTAATTTACGAGCGAACTGCGCTCCAACTGAGAATGCGAATGGATTTTAATTAAATATTTTTCTTTTCTGTTCCAACATCTGCCTCCGCGCCTTATTACAGTTGGCACTTTTAGATTAATTAATCATAACGTGGAAACTCATTAATCGTGTTCTTCATTGCATTTCATGTTTGGAATTTTATTTTATGTGCCTATCTATGTAGGCTGTGGGCTGTATATTAAGTAATAACTTATGTAGGTACTTACATGAAATTTCCCATATAATTTTTACCCATTGTCGTACTGCGTACATTTGTAAATCATGTAACAATTCACAGGACAAAATAATATTTAATATTTCATTTCATTTTATTTCAGTTAACTTTGCTAACTTATATATACCAATCTATTATAGATTCCTTATAAAAACTGGAAGAATAAATAAAAGTGTTGTGTAACGCAAGAATAATTCTATTGTACCTAAATGTGTCGATGTCATTTTATAACGAAGGTTTTGAAATATGCGAGTGAATTCCCTCGAAGGCACAATGTAATGAGGGTTGAGGGCCCAGGCTCGACATGGCGGCCTACTTTTCATGCATTTATGAATTTCTCCCTTCAAAAAGAATTCTAATCAGCAAGGGACGGATTTGTTTCATAATGTTTCGCGTCTTACAAGTCATTTATACGTTGAGACGACAAATATTTTGATCTTGCTGATGGAAGTGGATTGTGGAATTGCTAGCTGCTGCAAAAATTGTATAGGTAGGTATTGCGTAAATAAACTGTAAATAAACCTTCCTCCAATATATAGGCATAATAATTTTAAGAAGATATACATATATTATGACAGCATTTATTTTGTGACAACAATACACAACATTAAGGTACAATTAGGCAATGTAGATTTTGCGCCATTACTAATTCAACACGTTTGAGCTTCGAGCGTTCTATTATTATGCTCTATATGTCTGGAGCTCGTAGAATATAGAATTATACACTGAGATCCGACACCGTGCCGTAAAAACACAATACATTTAGCCTTCCTGATACTGGAAAGACGACAATAAAAGAGCTCTTCATATGAAATTATATACATATATAATAAACTTAAAACACGCACTTTATATTTTTCTTCTTGGAAACTGATCATGTTTTTGTGTTCCGCAAACATTTGAAACAGCTTTCAAGTTTCAGCTTCAAGTAATCTAATATTCTATAATTCATTTTTGTTCCAATATCAATATGATGTTGATTTAAAATGAGAGGAAAATATGCGTCCTCAATAAAGTTATAAAGCGGCATTGGATTTGTAGAATCTGTTTAAATTTTCCTTAAAGTTTCTATAAATGTGAATACTATTAGTCCGGGATACATCGCCCATTTTTGCAAGTGATTACTATCAAGCTAATTTTTCGTGAGTAGCTTTATTTTGATGAGATGCCCAATAATTTCATGTATAAAACTCTCGATTGTGGTAGCTACCAGAGGAAACAAGGATAAAATATTTTGATTTGATGGTTCTCAAATATTAATTACTAACTGAATGTTTTTTTTTGTTCAATCTCAAGATAATTATCTAAATTATTCGAAAAAATATTTGTCCTACAAAATCTATGGTTTGATCAAAGAGTCCCCCTTTCCAATGTGTATCGATAACGAAGTCATCATAAATGATTACTAACCAGCTGATTTTTTTATTTTCACTTATTTAATACTTATATAATTCAACAGACATATTGTCCTACAAATTGCGTAATAAATATTTGAGAACCGTCAAATCAAAAATTTTTATCCTTGTTAATTCTGTAAGCTACCACAATCGAGAGTTTCGTACATGAAATTATTGGGCATCTCATCAAAATAAATGCGAATAATTACACTTTCATTTTATTCAGTAGAATTTTAGTTTTGTTCACATACACATTACTCTTAAGTACATACGTACGTTCTTATAATCATCATAATTTTAATAACGAACGAATTTGATTACAATTCTATTATACTTTTTATTACAATCTATTCTATAAATACAAAGGAAAATAATATCGAGGTATCTACTATATTGCGTGCCGATTTTGCCTGCCTTTGCAAACCATCATTTATTTCTATTACTAATAGTTTTCCATTTCAGCAACAATTTAGCCCGCTATATATTTGATAAATAACATTCGCAGAACCATTAAAAATATAAGAAATATCGTAATCATTCAGCCTTAGTGGAGCTGTGACAAATCGTTGTTTTTCCGCGACCCCTACCCGACTGGGGATCATTATTCTTGATTGCTCTCATCTCTTGGTTCGTTACCTCTGCCTCAATTAGTTTATATTTCAAAACAGTGCGAATACTCCCGTTTATTATATTCTACGTAATTGGAATATGTTAATAGATCTCTTTGTACGTATGTCGATATATTCCAGATATACCTAATCTTGTTTCGAATTATGACTACGAAGCAACGATTGATGTTCTCATTCCTATTCATTTTCATTTATATCTGAGCTGTATTTACCTACTTCTATTTGATCTTTACTGATATTGATACCAACCGGTAATATTATTTTTTTTTACAAAATTAATGTCATACCTAGGGCTCAGAGAAAGCTTTAAGATCCTTACTTGCCTTTCTATTCATCGTAAATTATCATTTGTATATTAACACTGTAACTTTAAAAAATGTAACCTTTAACCCTATAATCTTACATCTATTAAGGTTTGCTCATTTCCAACACTAATTATAAGGTTCTAAAGTAGGTACTCTACTAGTCTTAGGAGAGCTCTAAGCACATTATGTGTTTTCATCAAGCATGAAACAAATACAGCAAACCCTCCATGTCACTTCGCACATTCGACAAACAGCAAAAAGCTTTTAGCGTAGTTTGGCCCAGGTGAATTGAGTAATGCAGCGTCACTTACCATATGAAATATAGCGGTTGAATTTACGATGTTTTTATCTTTTATGTTTTTATATACAAAACGATGCTCTCGTATGGTTTTATTAGTCGCAGGTCTTTATGTTCATCCAAATGTCATGGTAGGGAGACAGACAGTTTTAATGTAGAGTTTTTGATACAAGTGAATTTTTTAATTATAGAAACATAGTAATAAGTATAGAAAATGAAAAACGACGGGTCAAATAGTGGCTGTAGTAGTAGTCCTATATGATAATTTCTGTCGCTTATTTTCTTGGAGGTTTTCAAATGAGATTAGAATAACTTATAATGTATTATTCATGCTTCTTTGATTCAGTAGATGAACGTAGAACCGAGAAAGCCAAAAGAATACGATTTTCTGTAGGTACATAAGAACACTAATTTCATATGAAGAGCTCTTTTATTGTCGTCTTTCCAGTATCAGGTGTACCCTTAAAAGGCTAAATGTATTGTGTTTTTACGGCGCGGTGTCGGATCTCAGTGTATAATTGTATATTCTACGAGCTCCAGGCATATAGAGCATAATAATAGAACGCTCGAAGCTCAAACGTGTTGAATTAGTAATGGCGCAAAATCTACATTGCCTAATTGTACCTTAATGTTGTGTATTGTTGTCACAAAATATATGCTCTCATAATATGTAGATGAACTTTCCATTTGGTTATATATCGAAAAATAGTGTGGAACCTTTTTGCTAATATATAGGTACCAGAGATAAAAGGTCGATAAGGATAGATATAAATAGATGTTTAAATTTAAAAATCATCTTTTAATTTCTAATTTCATATTTTAATAAACCAAGAAGGTACCTCCTAGTGATATTATTATTTATCAATAGATAACAATTACGTTTAAGGATTACAGTATGATAGGTACTTCAAAAGAAGCTCTTATTATTTACCCTGTTACTTCATTAATTACGATACAGTAGTATCATATTTACCGCTTGTTCCCACAGGCTCTAGAGAGAAAGAACCTACATGGAAATAACCTGCCCTATGATCAAAGAATCTCCAGTTAAAGTAATCCATCTGGAAAACACTGTTAATAAAGGAGATAGTTGGAAATTCTATGAATATAAAATTTAAACACATGCTTTGGTTATGGTAGATCTTATTTATAGGTTGTGTGAAACGTTATAAATGTAATATGTATTTATAGCCTATTTTATATCGCATATCTCATATGTGGATATGTTGTATAAATAAATAGGTTATTGAAGAATCTTTAAGAATGAATGTGATTTTTAGTCGATTGGACAAAAGGATGGTTCAACACTGAGATTATGTGTTACCATTATATTTCATAATAATATTTCATTATCCATAGCTTAAATGAAAATAAACGCTATAAAGTGTTAACGTAAATTATTTTCAGCAGTCGCGTTTCAAGTTTCGTTATTAAAATACAAAAAGCTCGTGTAAATGCTTACGTAAACAAAGAACATGAGCCTGTTTTTATGTCATATTGAATACAATTAAGTAGTTATCATTTGTAAACAAGTTAATCGAATAAGAATGGAACTGGGTCTACTGTTCTCAGAAACAATAGGTATGCTCTCAAAAAATATCAGGCCACTCTTGTTATTATTTGTTAAATATTCCTAGATACATTGACCCGGTTACATTAGTAAGTGCTTCTATGAGAACGTGATATGTACGTTCGTAATGAAGTTGGGTAATTAGTAGTTGGTTTCGGGCTCTTGTAGACTAAGTGAGAAGTTTTGAAAAGGTTTGAAAATGTGGCAAGACTGACGACTGACTGATGTAGGTAAAATATTAAATATTATATTTTACCTACATCATATATTAAAACCATGCACGACTATTTAATACGAATAAGATAATAATATTTAAATTTATTAAGTTATACTTTCATACTTCATTAAATAAAGTTTCTTCTTTATTTAATAATCTACATGCATTCCAACATCTATCATTCAATTAATTCTATTTCATCATCTAATTAATTAGGTATGATAGGTATATTGACTACATTAGTTTTTCTTAAAAAAATATATATCTACTTACAACGTAATATGAAATATTTCTAATCCATACTAATATTATAAATGCGAAAGTAACTCTGTCTGTCTGTCTGTTACTCAATCACGCCTAAACTACTGAAACAATTTGCATGAAATTTGGTATGGAGATATTTTGATACCCGAGAAAGGATGATAGGCATATTTTATTGCGAAATATGTACCACGGGCGAAGCCAGGGCGGACCACTAGTTTAAGATATATGTTAAACTTGCACAGTTATAGTTAAATATTTCACATCAACATCATGTTGTAAATTGCAATACCAGGTATTGAAATATGTTTATTCGTTAGGTAAATAGGTTCGTATTGGAGATGAAAGTTCGAGGAATACCAGGAAATATATCTGCGATTCAAATAGGCAGAAGCAATTACGAGCACCGGGGTGCAAAATACACAGCTATATTTGTGAAATACAATTCTTTTTTCATTTTGAAATGAATAAATGATGTACGTGACCATTAACTATGTTACATTCAAAACTCAATACCAGTCAAAACCCTTTTTACTGCAATATTTAGACGAAAACGTTTTTGCCCGACGCTCTTAGTCCAAAGTCTTTTTTGACCGATTTCATTATTTCAAATTGGTTTTGACCAACAATGAGTTTTGACTATAGCAACTATATTATAGTCGAAAGTAATAATTTAAATTATGTGGGGATGGGGATGATGGTGGCTTTACCGGTGAAAAAATACAATCGTCCTTTACAACCAAAACACAAAGTAATCTACCGTAGACAATTATAGATTTACAGACGATATATTCATATTTTCTTCATAGAAAATGCAGACTAAAATTACTATTTATGAAATATTTCTAATCTTAATTTAGCCAATTTATCCTTTTCCCACATTGATGACTAGATACAATGCCAGCCGTGTATAATCCTCATAAATCTAGCTTGTAAAGCGAACTAAAAGTTGTAATTCTAATGTTTTTCCGTTAGTTCTGGCTGCTGTGTACTGTGTAGACAGTTGTTCGCAATTGCTGCACTAGTCGTGAGTTAGGACATAGTTGCTGCTGGACTGATATTGTAGTTCTGTATCTTTGTTACTATGTGATAAAGTGATATCTGGTGTATCTGATTCTGTGGTGTTCTTTTTGTTTTCAAATTCTTTGTTAGCGTGTAACGTTCATCGGGTAGGTATATTACGAAACCGAACAATGATATTTCCATATAACAGGATGTTAACGTATTTTTAAGGAATAAAATAAGGGAGTATTTAAAATCGATCGGTTTACTGCTGTTTTCCAGATAGTCGATACGACCTCTTACGCATGGTATAACATCTCTTTTAAATTGAAGGATGGTGGTTAATGAGAGCGAATCTAATAATGATGTAATGAACAAAATACCGGCGGTGGAAAATTAGATAGGTACACCGTTTTCTGTCTAGAAGTGTGCCAGCAATCAACCTATCAAAATACTTTACTTATAAACATTTTTATTGTTAACTAGCTGTGTCACGCGGTTTCACCCGCATTGCTCCATTTTTTTTTGTGTGGTGTCTCTCAATGTTAGCCAGAAGGGCTTCTACATTTTAACGCGGACGCGGGGGTGAACTGAAGGTTCACCCTGGTAGCGACATGCACAAGGGCGTCCCCCCTTGACGGGGACCACGAACC
This sequence comes from Colias eurytheme, assembly GCA_907164685.1. Lineage (NCBI taxonomy): Eukaryota > Metazoa > Arthropoda > Insecta > Lepidoptera > Pieridae > Colias > Colias eurytheme. The sequence goes on along the minus strand of CAJQZN010042528.1, from coordinate 34,078 downwards.
TCGGCTTGAGCTGTCGCTTGAGTGGAGGAGGCCAGAAGGGCCCTAATCGGACGGGGCATTGCTCCATTCCTGTTGGTCTTAGTGGGATGATATATAGCCTAACGTCTTCCTCCATAAATGGGCTATCTAACCGAAAGAATTTTTCAAATCGGACTAGTAGTTCCTGAGATTAGCGCGTTCAAACAAACAAACTCTTCAGCTTTATAATATTAGTATAGATAATTCCAACAAAATAGTTCATAGTGTTTTAATACAACAAATCTACTTGGGTACTTAGGTAGAGCATGGAAAAACTCATTTTCTCAAAGAAAAGTAAAAAAAATGTCTCAATTTAGGATATGGAACGCTGACAATATTCTCTCTCTGGCATATAGAAATCGATCAGTGAAATAGAAGTGGGATGCTAATCACGGGCATGGCATAAATGCTTTGAAATGCATTGGAACTCCGTACATTTTATTTTATCAACTATGGCTTCATAAGGATTCATTTAGATTCGAAAAATTTACTCTTAGATTAAATACGTTTGTTTTTGTAGTGTAGGTGTTACAGGGAATGGAAAGTAGATAGAAATCTCAATCTGAAACGGATAATTGAAAAGAATGAGTTTTAAAGACATCTCTTTATACTTACAGAGTTCACGGTCATATCGATTTGTTTCTTTAGAAAATGTAAGAAAAACAACTTCATAATATTTACAATCATAGCGGGTGGTATTTCGAAGTAAAGGCGTGGCCACATTGGTGTAAAAACGTCTAAGATTTTCTTCTAACTATTTATAATATTCCCACATGAAATATTGATTGGTGGATGAATACAATGTGTACGGATTTTACCGAGCATTGAAAATTACAATTTCTTAGTTAGCCTTTCTAAAAACAATAAAACTCTAAAGTAATATGATAAAAGTCAGCATTGTTTATATTAGAACTGGAGGAACACTGACGACAATTCATACACAGTGAGCTTTGGGGAACTTTTTGATGACGTCGTAATGTGACGTCACCGCAAAGGCGTTTATGTACTTCAACTTTAAAATTGTTCGTAATACACGTGCACTGTTTGCATCAATAGAATACAAGCACGTGTAACGGTCTCCATGAAAACAAGTTTACATTTTCCTCTGATCATTTCACAGAATGCGTTTCACCCTGCAGCTCGCCCACTCTTATTAATTTGCTTTTCCACGAAACAGTGGGCTGCCTGGAATAGTTGTTAATCCTTTTGACGACGCGGTTGGCGCAGTGGTAAAGTAACTGCCTACTGAGCCGACGGTCCCGGGTTCGATCCCCGGTCAGGGCAAATATTTGTGTGATGAACTCAATTATTTGTTCTTGGGTCTGGGTGTTATATCTATATATGTATTTATAAAATATTATATTTATCGTCGCCTAGTACCCACAACACAAGCCTTAATTGAGCTTACTGTGGGACTAGGTCGATTTGTGTAATAATGTCCTTTAATATTTATTTATTTATTTATTTATTTATTAGTGTTTTCAAACGTTGTTATAGTTTAATATCGATCAATACAATGTTTTAAACAGAAAATTTATTTCAATTTTAAGTTCTATAGATACGTGTATCAATAAAAGGCCTTCTAACAGATTTTTTTACAGAGAATTTGTGTTGCGTAATGCTTATATTACCTACCTACCTTTAAAAGTAGCAGAAATAGATGAACCTTTAGTGCAATTTAATTAGTTAAAGATAAATTGAGTACCCTTGACCGAACTTGAGTCTCACTCATAAATAAAGGTCCCCAAATATAAAAGCATGATTTATACCCATTCACCAAAGTAAAGTGAATTTTAATAAATATAAAATATTTTAAAGCAACTTCGCGTGAATTCAAGCGTTAAGGATCTTACTAGTTTTCATCTCACTGAGTTTCCGAGTAATTGCACATTTATTGCAAAATGAAGAGATTAGCGATTTATTGAAAAGGTCCACGGCGTGGAGATTGAAAATTTAATATTGCACCCAACAATAACCTGTTTGTAATAGGATTCTTTTGTGGCTTAGAAATCGATTTGGACGAAATGTGCACAAGCAGGCTACTGGGGAAGCCGAAATATAACCCTAATTCAATATCGTGAGATGTTCTGCTATTTCATAACACGAGCCGAGCTGTGTTTTTTACTCCAGATTCAGAGAATACTTATAATAAAATATTGTGAAGAGTATTGTGATCCTCTTAGCTTAGTTTGTAATCCGATAATATTTTATTCTTCGAAAAGCATAATATTGTTTTCATACTGCAATTTTCCACTAAGCTGTAATAAAATTTACTCTTAGATTAAATACGTTTGTTTTTGTAGTGTAGGTGTAAAAGGGAATGGAAAATAGATAGAAATCTCAATCTGAACAGAGTTCACGGTCATATCGATTTGTTTCTTTAGAAAATGTAAGAAAAACAACTTCATAATATTAATTGTGATCCTCTTAGCTTAGTTTGTAATCCGATGATATTTTATTCTTCGAAAAGCATAATATTGTTTTCATACTGCAATTTTCCACTAAGCTGTAAAAATGGAAAGCCTTGAAACATTTGTTTCAAAGAAAATTCTTTGCTTCGTATTTCATTTTATAAAAACAGTGCGTGATTTAATCTCCTTATAATAAATGAAAGATAACTTTGAATCTTTATTATTGTCACTCCATCACATTTGTCATTATTGTTAACGAGCATTTCATCAATATAATAATTCAGTTATTTCAAGAGATTATTATTTCCCACTTTCCTAAATGATCCTCTTCCGACCCGATTCCCTTTCATTGTTTTTCGGGTCAAAAATGTTCTTAGAAATTCAGATTGAGTCGAACAATAAATGACAAACCGCGAATTAGGTCGTGAGTTGGGTTCATATTATGATGTAAAGAGTATTTTGTGAAGATGTGATGTCATCGTAATTTTGAAGCTCCATTTGTCAAGGCTTTGTTATTATCTAAGCCTTTGGATCCTTTGTTCAAAGCTAGTTAATAAAAGGGTTTGGTATAATTATTTTAATGCTATGGCAGCAAACTGGATTTATCGATATTAGTAGTAGGTATATTTTACTAGTATTTATCCCCTATGAAGCTCGTTTTAAATACCATCCACATTTGTTACATGTATAACCACATATTTTTGATTCATTAAGTTGGAAGCAATACTAAAAGTATAAGATCTAAGTTTTACAGCTTGATATAAAAATTACGTCAAAACTTAACCGACCGAACAGTAACGATGTCTTCGCATTCTATACGTTGATACCTATAAATTATTCCTTTTCCATTTGTAGATATAAGATATACGGCAAGTTTTATGGATATATTATTTTTACGCTTACGACTCGATCCACATAACCTTAAAACAGACGACGGAAGAGGAATGAAAGAAAATTACACATTGGGATCATCGATCGAACATCAAAATGCCATCTCTCTTTATAGTAGACTGTTTAATTTCGAGAAAAGCCGGGCCTTACGCCGTTAGTACACCGACGCATTCGCGTGCGGCAACGAATCTCTGCGAAACTACTGCGTAGCGAAATATCTGCGGAACCTTAGTAAACAGCAATGTTTTCGCAACTTTTTCGCAATGCGTCTGTGTAATGGCCATTTCGCAGTTCCTTGCGAAACAATACTGACAAGGACGCAACTATTTCATCTATCTATGTGCTAGAGTGAGACATATCATATGCGAAAACCTGCCATACTACTGACAGATTTTTCGTTGTTTCGCTGCCGCACGCGAATGCGTCAGTGTACTAACGGCGTTAATGTTAGAATTGGCAAATAACGGGAGTAAAGTTCAATTTTCGTAATCCTTCTCCTGTGTAAATGCTACATTATGCTTGTAACTTTATTCCGTATGATGGATAGCATTTGTTTTCGAAGTTCATTTTATGGAATAACAGGTGCTTTTTATAAGCATTTTCTTTCATTATAATAATATAGCCTTACAACAAAATAAAGATTACAGCTAGGACACTACAAACTTTTACTATGCCAATCTATCTCATTTCTTTTATGCTGTGAAGGCATTAGTTGATTAATATTTGTTTAACGTTCTATTTCAATCTGCACCTTTTTAAAGCTAATTTTCTGTTATAATAAAATATTAATTAAAATATATAGATATGAATAGATAAGGTGATCTTTTCACAAAATTTTATAGTTTTCATTAGAATCGTGGATCGTTAACGATTGTTACCCTCTTTTCTTCTGTTTTACAAATCTTGGCACAATTTAGTCTTCTAATAATAATTATTGACGACATGGCTCTTAACTTACTTTATCGAAAATCGCGTTAAGTCACAGTTTGAAATATGTAGTTAGTTCTAATATTTTGTGGATCAATTAATACGTAAAAGATTTTATTGAATATGTTAAATATATATACTTAATATCGTATATTTCAAAACGAAGAAAGCGTCTGATTAGTCATTTCAATGTCTCTACATCATTATAAAGTGATTAAAAATCAGCATTGTTTTATAATCAATTGGCAATACATAAGTTTGAACATCGAATGAGCAAGCTCGCGATGGCCATTAGAAAGTTCCAACAATGGTTTACTGCAAAGTTATATAGTTAAGCCAATTTTATTTGTATCAAGTAGGGTAGTTCACGAGTTGTATCCTCTACAGTCTACACACTGAGCTCATAGTAGTTTCAACTGTTCTTGTATTTTGTAACTAATTGGTACTTTGGTGCTATTTTCCTGTTGGGAAACTTTTATTATCCTGAGTCAAGTTTTCTATCTAGGCAGTTGTAATGTGAAATACATAAAACACGGTTTGAAAAAATTAATTACAAATGTAATAAAATTGTCTCAGAGGGATTTACATTATTTTCTATGGGATCTTAATTCTGCGAAAATCTACTGCTCTATTTTTCTCTTACGTACTTAGGTACCTCTTTGTAAAAGATAGTAAACATGACTTAAACGAGAAGATTCGTTGATATACAGGTTAAATAAATTGAGTACAAAATGTACGGTCCAGTATATGGTCAAAATTTAAATATGTATCTATTTATTCACACATCTGCTCTTTTCACGAAAATTTGTCATTGTTAGCCATATCCAAATATTTGAAGGTACTACAAGATAAAGTGGGCCAAAGCGACTGTCCCGCAGAGGTAATCAATTTAGTTTATTTCTGACAGCTACAAAGCCTGCCGTGTCTCGTTATAGATGTCGTATTGAGTGGGCGAGGCGGGACGGGGACGGTAGGCGAACCATATAACATGATAATGGAAGATTGCCTTGTTTGCAGGGTACTTTTCTTTTATTTTTCGTCGTGAAGGTATCTACATAATGTGTCATGGAAACACATTTGTACTGTAGATATTTCCCTTAAACATTTATTGACTTATTTATTGATAATATGTATTGTCATTCATATCTTTCCCCTGGAGCTGTGCCTGGAGACTGGAGGAGGTATAACGTATGCATCATGTACATAATTCTATTCTAAATACCGACGCTGACCAAATCCTTTGGCGAGTATGACGTGACAAATAATGATACAATCAATGTGCATTGTGTATTTAAAATTTTGTAAGTCCAGCAGACACTATCTGTGTCTTAATAATATTTCCTTATAAGAAGCTTTTAAATTAATCTTATACACACACACTTACACACTCTACATTACCACAGGATTTTTAAATCTGATTAGCGGTTTCATTTGAGGTAAGAATATTGGTGGCGTATCCATGCTTAAATAAACAATAGGTAGGTAACTACTTAATGGATTACTTATTTGAATCCCTTGATATTTGCATTTATGGAGACACCAGCAGCAACACTCCATCATATTTTGTTTGCCAATCCATCGCTTATAGACGTCAAAATTCGAAGCGCGTCGGGTTCCTTTTCATTGTTAGAAATATTGGCAATTTTCTAGAATGTTTGGTAATATTGTTTGTATCTTTAACACGAGAGGAATTTTTCTAATTATGTATTTGTTTTTATGTCATATATTTTAAAGAGCAGTGTAGAGAAAATACGTTTATAACAATTAGTCAAGTACATAGTTATAATTTGAATTAGAACAGAGTACGCTTATCAACATATTTTTTTAAGAATATACGGGTCGACCTTCTTGAAATAAAAATATTCAAATAAATTCTTATATTATCACTCTTCAACTTTAATAGGAAAAAAGGTTAACTACAATAGGAAAAAAGGTTACTTAAAATTAAAATCAAAATACGAGCAAGCTTATTTGTAATCTAAGCGAGCAAGTATATTGAAATTTGTATTAAACCCTGTACGCCTCAAATGGTGACAGCAGCTGTAATATTGATTTTATTTAAGCTTCCTTGATGTTTAAAGCCAAAATTAATAACTCTTGTGATCATACTTTGGGGGAGTTAAAAGCACTTGTGTCGATATCAATACAGCGTTAATTAAATACTTTTGTGAGTCAGGATTCGACCCTGCGAATATTTACTTTAAATGTTGCAAAAAATGGTGTAAAATTTTCCACGGAAGGAAAATAGGAATGAGAATTGTATAGGAAACTTTTTTATTTGGAGTTATTTAAAACTTATAGGTACAATTTCACGTTACACTAAAACAATGTTAGTTACTTCTTAGATCTACGATCAGCGGCTTGACAACAACATGGGAAAAGCACCTGCAACCCCATCAGTTGTCACCAGTCACGAGTGCTTATCTGCTCCTTTGCTTGCTCTGGTAGAAAAAAGCTTCTACAAGAAATCCGATCAATGGAACACAAGTTAAAATACAAGTTTTATTCAGGAACCTTCTGTATGAATTTTTAATCTTTATAGGATTGTTACGGCTGACATTTAATAATTACATATTATGTTCGTTACTACTTATAGGTACTACACAGACCTGCGGCTAATAATTATTAAATAATTTATTGTGTGAAATGTTAATACGATGGAGGTATACCATGAAATACAATTATAAGTAAATATCATTGAGAAATCGCTTTTATTTTTTTTTGTTATTTATGGACAGTTTATTTATTGTAAAAGGGATATAAGAATAATCCCTTTACGTGGAAGCTATTTTATCAGCGGGATAGAAACCGCATCAGTGACGTAATAAAACCATGCAGTACCGCCATAAGTACCGCATCCTTTGTTACCGTTACCATAGCAACGGAAGGGTTCTAAGGGGTTATAGAATCCTCATATTGTGTATGTACGATGGTCAATGAATACTCTGGCTGTTGCCTCGGACAACGCTTTTGTTGAAGAATGTAGTTGAAATGTGAACTATCGATAGCAGAATACCATACATCCTTTATTTTGTTATTCGATTGAATTTGTACCGAAAACATTGTATTTTTCTGAAATACTGAATACCTGATTGTTTAATATTTTATTAATACATTACATTCTCTTAAGTGAAACCTATTGAGGCGTAAGGGATAAATTCAAAACAAAATTATTTACAAAAAAAAAACTACGAGAGAGCTTTTGTAAATCGTTACATTTAACAGTGATTAATGAGGCAGTAATTTTCCAATTCCTGTGAAAACTTAAAAGAAACCAGAGCTTAATTTTCTTGTAATTGGACGGAACGAAATTAAATTTATACAAAATTATAGCCCTCATTAGTGAAGAAATAATAGGGCAAGATATTTATAAAGAGCTTTTATTAAGGTTCACCTGTCCGATGCTAATTAAATTTTGCATACTAATTTTCGTGCCCTTAATTTTGCTGTATTCAGACTAATATAATCTTTAATTAATGAAAAACATGTTGTTAATTGATTGAGTTATTTTGTTAAACTTCTCCTTTGAACTGGATTTAAACGGATGCGATAAAATAATGCATTTATAGAAATTTAGAACAAACATAATAAATATGTTTAAACAAACGTGATTATTAATGCAATAACTCCACTGAAAAGTTTTCACAATATTTCACGATATTAAATATTTATTTAATTTAAATTTTTAACCCTTGTGAGAGAGACAAATAAATGTTTTTTTTAGTTATACTATTTAAATTAATCACTAAATCATCCATAAACAATAAAGTATCATCCATTTATAACAAAGTTAAGTAGTTAAGTTACGATAATACTTTCTTAAAGATTGTGAAAGCTCAATGGTTTGAGGACCTAGGACTTATTCGAAAAGTACATTCAAGACCAGAAAACCGTGTATATAATAATTAAATAATTTATTTAATCTGCAAATTTACATCACCACTACTCCCAACGTTGAAAGGAGGAATCCGGCATCCCAATAGTTAAAAGTATGTAACATATTATGCCAAACGATTTTAGTCGCCATGGTTGATTATGGGAGGCTCGTGTCATCAAATATGGGATAATGACGGTAATTTATATTTTTAAGTGCAGGAGCAAAAACATTCAAATTCACATTACTTATAGGTAGATATCAAGGTAGGTAGGTACTTATACAGTATTTGCAAATAAATTTTTATCCACTCGCAATAATGTCAAAAAGATATTAGAAATACAGCTTGATATTTTATGATATTAGATTTCGAGGAAAGGGCTAATTCGGTTTCACTTAAATAGTGGAAAATTGAATAGATTTTCCTCAAGGCAAGCGATCAATCCGTACAGTTGGTCAAGTGGGTGTCGGGTGTCACTAAGCTTACTGACAAAGCCCTAGAGCCATTTCCCGCCAACAAAGAATTTGAGGCTTTGCTTATCTAAAAGTTAGGGTGAGAAAAAAATAAGTTATAGAACGATCATTTTGATCTATACCTTTATTTGCTTTGAACGTGTTACACGATGCCTTTATTAGAGTGGTGAATCTGGTGATGATGAATATGAAATTATATTCTTTGACAAATTTTCATTTTTATATTATTAATTGGTTAACGTTGACTTTGTATGAAAACTCTGAATTTCAAGAATCACTAACTAAGCCTAAGAACAAACTTTCCAATTGATTTGCTTTCCAAATTATTTCTCAGTTTCCAAAGTTTAGGATATTTTTAATTGGTAAAACTGAACAGGTCGAGTTCCTTTGCATTCTTAATAACCTTTCCGAACTATAAAAATAACATTTTTTTTAATCAAACATCTTTATAATTATAAACACATTGAGAAACTCCACACAAACCCACAACTAAGAAATTTAATACACAATGGACGTAAACAGTGAATAAAAAATTACGAAACATAGTCACTACAATGCTCGTTATTACTAGTAACTAGAGTTCTATCCATGTTCTATCATACCTTCAATTTAAAAACGCAATACATCGTCATATATACCAATTTCATCGAAATATATGAAATGGTGAAAAAGCATACAAATGAAATTCACATTTTAATTGCATATTATTTAATGCATTGAATAACATGAAATGAGTTCGGCCTATTGTCTCATCTTGCTTTTATAATTCTCTGCGTCATATTGATTCGGTTGATTATAATATTGAGTGCGTTGTAATCGAAAACCCTTGAAAGCATAATTATTAAATTTTAACAAAGAAAAGTCTCGGTCTGGCAAACACAGAAGGCTGATCACCTACTTGTCCGTAAAAAGCATGCCCTGACAAGAGGACACGGGAATTCACTTCACTCATCATTAGTCGTAGTTTTATCAGTTTTAGTCATACCTGTAACATGTAACAGTAAGATAAACAATAACCAAGGACCCAGATAGATTTATGGCAAACATATTAATTATCCACTTAAATAGCGCTACAGCTGGCAACGTCTAACCAAATCTCAATTCACTTGTGGTGAATCAACGTAGTATGTAATTCCTGGAAGTTCAGCATTTCGCAAGTGTACTTTAACTAACTATAAGGTAACTTTAGATTGTCTCCAAACTAATTGGAACTTTGAAGATGCGAGTCACGACTTTACAACAACCAAGCAAATGCAAAGTTTTTGAGAAAGACATTGAAATTAAACAAAATTCCAAAAGTTCAAAGTCACTGTTACGAATTACGCATTTCACCCTTAAGATAATCCTAAATGAGATTTATGTCTTATCAAATATTCTGAATAAATTATGTTAATTGGTAATACTTTATTAATTAAAATCTTAGCTGGGAAGAATAAATAATCTGTGATTCTTTTGGTTTCTCAGAATTTAGTATAAATAATTTAATTTCTTTCTTTCTTTGGCATAAGGAATATGTTCCTAAATGTAGGATATCCCAGTATTTTTAATAAAATATATTCCTATATGTATTTGGTGTACACTTTTATCTTTAACCTATAAGTGTCACACCCTTAACATTCGATAATTAAATATTATTTATACTAGATATTCTTCTCTTAATTTAATTATGCAGATGCACTATATGGGACAAGATTATTGGCAAGAACCGAACGCGTAATTAGGAGAGTCCATAATGCTTGTGCGCGTTTTTGCTATTGTATCCCTCGAAGAGCGCATATCTCTCCATTTCTTAACAAATCCAACTCGCTATTTATGACTTTCAGGAGAGAACTACATTTTAGCGTACTTTTGTTCGGTGTTGTTAAGAACGGTAAACCTGCGTACTTGCATGATAAACTTGACTGGGCCAAAAATGATTATAATACTAGGTTCGCTAATTCCGGAAGCATTAAGTTATCGCAACATTTCTCTTCGTCATTTCGTGGTAGTTTCCGTTATGCTGCTTCAAAGTGCTGGAATAATTTACCTCCCCCTTTACGAAATCTTTCTTCAGTGCCATGTTTTAAAAAACGTCTGAGGTTTTTGTTGCTCCAGCATCAGAAGCAATTACCGATAGGAGTTCGGCCCGTCGCCACATATTTGAGCCATTGATCATTTTAAGGTATTTTATTGTGTATTTATATAATATCTAACACTCTCCCACTGTTCGCAAAATAAAATTAAGGTGCACATTATATTTTTTCTCTACCTATGCTACATAAACACACTTTCATAATTATATGTATCATTTAATACTGAATCATTGCATCTGTACAGTCACGTGGTCTCCTCTGAAAATCAGTGCAGCAATACATTTTAAGTAATGGTTGCTGCTTTGCTGACGGGGAGTCCTTTTTGCCTCCATTACTATCTTTTTTTTCTGTTTTGTGTATTAATTACTAAGAGTTACATGGTGGCAAATAAAACGCTTTCTATTTCTATTTCTATTTCTCAAAATCTTCATCAAAACAATTTGTACAAATACTTTATTTCACGTCCAACAAATATCATCGTGTTTAAAGGCGTACAGTTATCGTCCATATTTCCATCCAAATCAGGATTTATGTATATCAGTTTTATAGCTATCAGTGGAGGCAGATAAATTCTTGAATAATTCCATAGCATTGTTTTTTACGGCCCAATTTGTATCACACTTTATGGGTACAGCGATTGATATCAATCATGCAATGTAATGTATAAGATGTTTCGCCCATTCATTTATTTGCTAAGATCAATCGCTTGAGACGAGGGTTGGGAAATACTTTTTCATTTTTGTGTATTTCTCTTTTGTTTAAGATTCTAGGCAGTTGAGTATTAAAATCAGTTACACATGTAACTTGCACGAACTACAAGCTAATCGTGCAAGTTACATGATTGACTTTGACTAAAATTTCTGCTATTGTTTATGAAGATATTATGTATTTTCTTTTGTTATTTTAAAATAATTTGGAAGTTGCAATTTATATTTATCAGCTATTAATGCAACATGTCTAAGAATCATGTCACCGGATTAAAATAATCATTTTTCGTGAAATTTACTCTTTTATTAAAATTCTAACCAATTATGGTTAAATGAAGGAAATTTGCGTTCATTAAACATTAAATTTCAAAAGAAATTCCAATGGTAATTTTATGGCTTTTATTTAAGGATAACCAATAAAAGAGGCACTTTGGAGGGTGATGTTTGTTGTGTTATTGTTTGAAATTTCGAACTTTTAGGGATCTTTTCTGGCTGGTTCATTAATCGAAATTCCCTTAGCATATAAAAGTACTATTTCGCACAAACTCTGACTTTCACTCTGACGCCTATTGAATTATTTATTGAGTAAGCTTCTCAAGTTATTTGGTTACGAAAAAGCGTTTAAAATAAATATTGGAATACGCTTAATATAGCACTCTTCGTTCATTGTTCATGCAAATATTATTGTGACGTGTAGCAAGTTTATTGCGTTGTTTGGACGGAATTTTTTGGTAAGGATTCCCATTAAAATAAGTTTTATTTGTACGAGTAAGTATAACTAAGTTATACTGATTTCATAAAAAGTCATTGTTAAGATTTAGTCATATTTCCATAAACTTGAGAAGTGTATTTTCTTCGTCCAAAAACCTTGTTTGTCATAAAAATATTCGTATAATAACCATCTATTCCCCATTGCCCGTGATTTGTGAGCGTTTGCAAAAAATACAACCATGAAGTAAGAAAAATATTTGTCAAAGACGTCATGGTATGTTTTAAAAGGGAAATATCCATATATAGCTGTGCGATGGTATCACTTGGTACAATAAGGTAAATGTCATTTAAATCGAATACTTTACCCATTTATAATTGGCTCCCGTGGAGACCAGTTCTTGACGAGATGTTAAAAATGGTCGTATGTTGCCTAAAATGGCATCACAAACGAGCTTTTTCAATAACCTATTACTAGCAACTTTCGAAGTAGGGCAATGGCTGGCGCGGGCGGTATAATTTAAGCTCTCTGCCCACCTGATCTGAAAATAAAATATTATTTGAGAAATATTAATTAATTTACCATGTTTTAATTTTTTTAAATGGTTAACTAGCTTTTCACTTTTCCGGCTTACTTAATTGCATGATATAACCGTTCCGCATAAAGCTTTAATTATTCATATTTCCCGTGAATTTTTTTAATTTTGCAAAAATTTTATCTATGTCAAAACTGTCTCATTAAATAAGCCGTGGATCAAAACAGATGATGAAAAACAGAGATAGACAAATATCAGTATTTATTGCGTTCAGAAATAAAAATTGCTTTAGGAAAGAAAATGTAATATTATATGGAATTTTATAATAACAGTGAATAAGCTAAGAATTGTTGTATTATAAAAATGTCAAGATGATATTTTAACAAGCTTTCGGCTTCGCCCGCTTTGTCTAAAACATAATAAATTATATACTAAAACCTTCCTCTTGAATCACTCTATCTATTAAAAAAAACCGCATCAAAATCCGTTTAAGAAAGATTTAAGCATACATAGGGACAGAGAAAGCGACTTTGTTTTATACTATGTAGTGAAGGAGTTTAAAGGTTTCTCTTATGTTTATTAAATAAGTTACTTTTGATCATTGTCTTTGTACTTCTTTATATGACATGGCTTAAATATAAATACAAAGTGAATCTTGTGCCACAGAATCCTTTAGTGGGAGGTAAAAAATATGCACTACACATCTTTCATTGAAGGAATTACTTTACTATCGATTCTTTGATCCGAGTTCATAAGCACAGCTAGGCATAAAAAATAGTAACAATACCGAGGCATTTGTTCAGAACCTCTCTACAAAGAAGGCATTCATCGCTAGAAAGTGCTGTATGCGAAAAACTCAACCCCCAAACTAAGTATTCGGTCTGAAGATCGATGGAATACAATAACATTACGTGATTGCGTTTATCTGGGTAGAGGGAACAGTAAATTATAACATTTATTATACAATATCAAATGAATTTCCTTATCTCCCTGTTTCGCAATCCCATCCCTACGGCACACACAAATTTTTGTTGTTCATAGACATTATAAATCATCAGATTTAATACAGTTACACGCGTTCTTTATTAATCTTACGTATGTATATTATTTTTTCTTGTAATTTCAGTGTTCCTTTATCTTCTTCATTCTCAAATAGTTTGTACACAAATAGAGATAATATTTTTTCTTTATTAAACTATTCCGAATAGTTCTAGTCTTTTAATATACGAAAGAAGAAGTTCTCGATAGAGTCGAAATTTAGTCATAGTTTCTGTGACTTGTGCTACGTGTGTAGATATTGCAATCAAAACATTTAAGAGAATCTAATAATCCTTTAGAGAATATTCCACAAACTTTTTAGTTCTACTTGAAATTTGAATTCAAAATTTAATAATCTTCCGATGAACCACTTCTACTGGTCGTGATTTGTAAAAATAAAAGTCTTCCCACTATTATTACTTACTGGATATACTCACATTTGACATAAAGCTTTGGTCTAGATTAGAACACAGCTTACCGGGTATAAGATGAAATTTGGCACAGATATAGCTTCTGTGTGTATTAGCATTTTCAATTTTATTAGAGCACCAAGCGAGTAAAGCTGTTCGTCCAAGTTAGTAACATATAAACCAATATACGAAGTAGGTCCATAAATATGTATATCATGTTCGTTAAGCTCAGATGTGATGTGCGACGTCGGAGGGTCGCGTGTAGTCTATTTACATAAATTTTCATGTATTAGTATTAAGATGATGATGAATTTCACTGTGAGATGTGTAATGGAGTGAAGCATGGAAAACGTGACGCGTTTTGTTTTAGTTTACAGACTATGAGCTTAAACGACAGGCATTAATAGGGAATGACAAGGTAAACAGGTGACAGGACATCGGAAATTTTAATAATGGCGACTTTTCCCTTGTGTGGCTTCTTCTTTGAAATATTCATGAAATTGATGTCTTTTAGTACAGTTTTAAAAAGGCTTTTTATTGTGTATTGTCTGATAAAACATCGCTGATATTTGAAAGGTTGTAAATATTATATTATCAATATTACGGTAGGTATATTATGTAAAAGATATAATATGTTATATTTCATAAATTTCCCTTTGCGTAAATGTATTCTGAAATTAATCCACACAATTCTTGGCTTAAAGATTACATCCCATTTATTTAAATGTACCAGTTCCACGGTTCCAAGACCCTTTTCATACCTTGGGGTGGGCTGCGGAAAATACATCTATCATCATCATTTCTCATATAATTTGCTACTGTTGGTGTGGTTGGAGTTCATGAAGTAAAATATTAGGTTCTTTAATTAAATATTTTTCCTTTATTTAAAACTTGATTTATTCATAGCAATATTGTGGTGGTATGGAGAACATGATATAGATAAAATTAAATTAATTAGTGAAGCCATAAACATACATCTTACAATTTATGTTACTTTGTTGTGTCCTTATCAACTTAATTTTCAAAAATGATCTGAATTTAACAGCAAATATTGATCCAATTTACAAAGTTATCAACATAGAGAATGCTAGAAAAGATTCTGGTTTAAAAATGTTAATCCTATAAACTGCATCAAAATTCACACCACGTTTCGACAGCAATCATTTGAATGGACATGTTGCATATTAATGCAGAGTTTTATGATAAATCTACGCATTCATAGTGCTAGTACACTGTACAGTTATATCACAGATAATATTATTATAATAGTACCAGCTCAGGGTCCACGGCTTCGCCTGCGTAAAGGAAATTCTCATAGCAATGAGATATTACACACCTATAGGGTCCACGGCTTATACCAAGCATATTATTATTATATTATTCCACCTCTACATAAAAGTCCTATTGCGCTCTCTAGATTCCTAACCATCTCCAAACAAAAAAACAATATCATAAAATTGCTCCGCTGTAACGTGAAACAAATACAAACAAACACATAAACATATTTTCTTAATATCAGTACATACTAGGCAATATTATCTACTAGGTTATTATCTATCTGTGGCACTAGTACATTCGCAAAGCTTTAGTGGAAGCATGCCCTTAGTGAGAAAGTTACCAGTCGGTTACCCAATGTGCATTTGTTACAACTAATGACACAGTAATAAGAGTGCCTCGAATTTATCAGTTTGAGTGTGGTAACTGTTTTAACATTAAATGCTCATTTACACTCGAACGCACTGTATTCATTCTTATGTGAATAACGTATCAAGAGTCAAGACAAATTGGTTTGAAAAGCAAATAAATTATAGTAAATGTAGTAAAAGTATATTTCCACAGTTATAATAGATCGTGAATTATTGATTAGGGATCGTTTTTTGCTCATAAGGGAGTCATGAGTTTCATATAAAGGAGTGTGACTCTACAACGATTTTATAATAATAGTCGCCGATAGGGAATCTATACAATTATTAATGCAAACGAAATACAGGAGATTTTTCACGATGTGGCAGCAGCGATCAGCAGTGTTAATGAGGTGAACTCACGGGTTATTTCGTGGTTGTACCATGAACTAGAGCCCAGGTGAACGAGAATCGCTGCAGTCACAACATTTTCTTTTCGAACATTGAAGATAGGACTATTACTCCATATTGCTGTTTATTCATTTATTTATCCGTCTTTTACCCATTTTGTTTGCCAACTTTTGGTGTAAATTTGCTTACAGTTATTAAAATTATTATTCTGAATTTGGCGTTTCTCCGCTTGATTACTCAAGTTACACGCCCGCATGATGTTCGACAATGGTGCTGATTATAATATTGCTTATATTCATCAAATGTATGAATGATAAAGCTTGCCACACACATGCAATTATATGGACATTACAGTACGTATTGTCAATCAGAAAAATAAAGTTTTAATTATATTTTACTTTTTATTTGGTAGTGATAATTCTAATACAAAAAGACATTGAATCTCGTTTCTCAAACTAATAATAATAAGAGAAACCAACCAATATATTCTAGTTAAAGTTCAGCGGTAGGTATACATGGAGAAACATCATTTATTTATTTATTTAAATACTTTAGTGTACTGCCAACAAAAAAATTACATAAATAAAACTTAAGCTAAAAAATACAAAAAGAGAATATTAAAAACACCGAATAAAAATATTTGAACAGGTTCTATGCTAGCAGTTTCTTGTTAGGTACAAATATATATCTAAAGTCAACCAGACCGAGGATATTAAATTTTTGTTTCCGACAGGGCATCTTATATGAACCTGGAGCTATCTGTTTCATGAGAAATAAAATAGAGTCGAAGTAACACAGTTACTTACAAACATATGAAAAGACCGTATACAAAATTATATGTATGTTTAAAATTGCACAATGAAAATAATTATTATAAATGCTGAAAGCAGCAAATAAAGTTATCAAGATTAATGAGAGTATATAGGTATACGTATACTAAGATGTCGCATTGAAGTCTTTAAGTTTGCAATGCAGCACTTATTATTAAATTTCGTTGAAATGTAAGCAAACAAATACATACAATACATTTCTTAAAATACGATCTTATATCTATTTAAAAATAAAGAGTAATGGATATTACATAATAATACATTAAAATAGATTTATTGTCATAAAAGTATAACAATTTTATTACACACTTCTTAATGTAGAGTCGAGATAGAGTCCAATCCAGTCACATGTGCAGAGTCTTATACATTCTCAAAATAATCACAGAATCACTAGATATTACATTAAATTATAAGAAATACCATTAACAAATAAGAACGCGATTTCTAAAGTTGAATTGATTGAAGTAATTTCTTGTACAACTTCTAAAAAGTCAATTTCCGTGCTTCTAAAACTTCGCAATATAAACAAAAACAATGACATTGATAAATCGGTACGTTTGTCACCAACAAAGGCGACTTTCAGACAAAAGCTTTTAACTTATATTTCTATAGTTTTGTGAAATTTATTAAGCATTTATAAAGAATAAGCTTTTATAAAGTAAAAGTGATAACAATAGAGCTAAATCTTTGTTTAATATTAGATCGATATTTATTATTTAGTAATCAAACTGTCAAGTTGTATTTCAACACACACACATAAAGTATTACATAGAGTCTTAAATGAATCACATCGTACATTATTTTAGCACGAATCACATTTAAAACATATTCACGTAAGTCATATTTCAACCGGCTTAAGTTCTGACAAGCAAATCACTCCGTTTAGTATTCATTACAATCCCCAACTGACCATCGATAGATAAGTATCTTAATAAGACAATGCGCATTATTATTTGCGCAACGCAGCGGAACAACCATTTAGGCAACACCTGAATGTACTAATAAGGTGTGGTCGTTTTGGGAGTTCGTGGGTTCAATAATTGTAATGGCTAGTCATACAACGCAGGGATGCAATCATTAAACTGTGTTGATCCATGTCAGGGCGGGCGGCATCGCGAAGCCTGGCCGCGTCCCCGGTCCCGCAGGCCGCACCTTACCTCAGTCCACCTTAGACCTCCTCGCCGCGTGGTGCTGTCCGCTAGCTTTGTGCGTCTCGGCTCATACCGCGAAACTGTAACGCCAAAAATATGAATTAAAACCGCTCCTGAACTATTCCGGCTGCCCTAATTATTGCGATAACACAGTTTTTCTCGCTTTTCCAGTGCCTGTGTCGTACTAAGTGATACTATTTGTGTGTTGTGTCAACGATTCCTTTTGGTTAATGCCCTTGATTGTTTAGGTAAGTTTGGACAACCCATTATCTTATAAATGAGCATCACTTGACTGTGCTAAAGGTTTTAATTATATTGTATTATTCTGTTAATTTTATTCAGAATTACTGTAAAGAGCTGCTCCTATTCTTTATATAAATTCGTTGTTCTAATTTCCATCCTCAGTTGAACAAAACATTAATCAACATCTCATTTTCGTCGCATAAAACCGAGATAATAAACATGACCTAAATACTTTTTAACTGCTCTACTTGTAGAGTCGATGTTTTGGACTCATCTACAATAGAGCGAAATTGGGTGGCAACGTTTTTAGTCTATAGAATGACTAAAGAATTCTCTTTTTTTAATTACATTAATGTTTGGATTGTTATATTTTGACAACAAATGTAATTTTTTAATTTTTTTAATTCTTAATTTCATAAGGATGAAGAAGAATGTAACAAGCGCTTGAATATTTAATTCATTTTCTTCCGCAGGATGCACAATTTTGTCAAATTTTATTTATCTTACGGACAAAGGAAATGTTAGTCTTACTGATTTAGTATCCATATTTTCTACCTACGATGACCTTACACCTTTAGGTACAAATATCTACTCATTTAAATAAATGATAATAGATGATAAGACATGAGTATTAGGAGAAAACGCCAAAAAATAATCCATACTAATATTATAAATGCGAAAGTAACTCTGTCTGTCTGTCTGTCTGTTACTCAATCACGCCTAAACTACTGAACCAATTTGCATGAAATTTGGTATGGAGATATTTTGATACCCGAGAAAGGACATAGGCTACCTTTTATTGCGAAATATGTACCACGGGCGAAGCCGGGGCGGACCTCTAGTTAAGAATAACTTATTTAGGACACATTTTATTACCCTTACCTGAAATATTGAAGAACCAATTGGACAAGAAATTCTTATCTTTACGCGAATGGTGTCGTGAATAGCAACTGCTCGTATAAGTGTTATCATTCTAAACAATAATCACACACTCGTATAATTTACACATTCGTTATCGCGAACTGATCTAGCTTTTTATTACTTCCACAAACCATACATAAACTGAACAGACGTCACATGAGAATAATTCATCGGGTTTCTCATAAAGGAACCAGGTCTTTTACTGAAGGCGGCACTTGTTGATAGATCATAGAATGAGACTTGAATAGTTGAAATGGTAATGTTTTAATGTTGGAACTGTGCTGAGATTTCCAGAATTGCCAATAAGAGACGTGCATCTATTGGTTTGTAAATAAGTTGAACTTGAAGCAAATGTGAAATGTAGATAGGTATAGGTATGCTGCGCTTTAGTACTGGAATTTTTATCAAACGTTGTCAATAATAGGTATTACGATTTCAAATCCTATATTGTTTTTCCTATATTGTTTATTATTATCAGTCTTTAAACACCAGTAAGTTTTTTATTGGTGGCTTCAATTGCAATATTTTACAGGATGTCTTATTTTGTTTAACAGCTTTCCGAAGTTAAATACCGATTAAATTATGAAATTTGTCGATTCAAAAGTGCTTCAAAAGGAAGTCTAGTTTTACGATAAATGTTTGAATTTGGGTTTGAAGAATAACACAATGCACATGTTTCGGAGTATACAGCCTGTATTCTTTTTCTAGTAATTATTTACGTATTTAACAATTTGAAATATAGGTTATATTGGATTTACATCTAAATCACTATAGACCTATTTCCCAAAAGCTTCCTTCTCTTTTTTACCTTTTTATTGGAGAATTGGTTAGTTTTGTATCTAATGGCAATAAATGTTTTTCCGGCCAAAGAACACTTCTTCAATTTTACCTGTATATACAATATTGTCTCTACCCTCCTACAGCCATTGTAATACCTAGCTTTGTTCTATGCGCGCGGCACAGATGTTATAACTCGGAAGTCAAGACGTGCGACTGACATTATATCCATTATCTCTAACTTACTTGACACAATATCAAGTCTCGTACACTGTTAAGAGTCACCTTCCAAATTTTCTAGTAAATTGTAATCTAAGGTAGTGTAAATCTAGTAAAATAATAAGCTATATAGTTTGATTTCTCTGCATTCGGACCATCTCTATCTACTAAAAACCCCCATCAAAATTAGTTGCGTAGAAGAATTAAGTATACATAGGGTCGAACAGTCAGCAATACAGACTTTGTTTAATACTATGTAGTGATTTACTATTACGAAATAATTATATTTGTTTACGTTCTAAAATAGTCACAACTCCAGGAAATTTAAAAGTTAAACATTGATAGGAACCGAGCATGCTACTGCGTAGTTTGAAGTTAACTCCCAAAGGGAAGATTACTAAGCCGACATAACATTTTAGCGTAAAAGTGGTAAGCATGTATGTATTTACTGCAGCAAATATCAGTAAATGCAGACTCCAGTATTCGCGGCTGGTATTGCATCTGAAAATAATTGTTATAATTCAAATATAAATGCAGTTATATACGCTTTCTTTTATATTATTTAATTGTTTCTACTCACAGTTTTTACTCTTATCTTACTCTATATAATATATAAATTAAAAATATATGTACGAATATCTGATTTCGTACTCAGGAAAGAAATGTCAGTTAAATATTCTCGTTACTACGACCTTATACATATTCTACGAGATAGAAATATGGGTCAGATGATTGAAGATAGCACGCTCGTCAGTTCTATAGGAATAGTTTTAACTTTTATGTAGAGCGCCATGATGACAGGAGAGCACTTAGCATTTCCCGCGAATTTTATACACATCGCGTATTATATTTTTAATACACGCTGTTTTGTATAAGCGTGGTATTAAGTTTTATCTCGAATGGTACAAACTTGCATAATAATGTTCACGTTTTATGATAAAGTAAATTTTCTTTCTGATAAAAGGATTAAACGATGTGTTAATTACCTACTGGTATCAACAAACTTAAATACTCTTTTTAGGTACATACAAGCTTTACTTACGATGTCTATGCGTATAGTTAATCAACATACGTAACTTCATTATTACTTTCTCATTTCTCATAGGAATAAATTAATATCTTCGCTACATTAAATTTTTGATTTTTCATTAAAACGTTAAAAATATAGTAACATGAGAGAAGCGCGGGTCCGCTCGTTTGATCCTTGGATAAAAAATGTTATATCTTTAATATTTCCAGGATATTTTTTAACGGTTTATTAGTTTTATGTGAAATACCTTCTTTACTTGTTTATAGTGATATTTAGATAATTTTAAGGAACCATGCTCTTCTACAAAGTTGGTCATGCAATGAATGTTTGTTTTAGCACTAATTAAATTTTCGTTTGCGCCGGTTTCATGGAATTGTGGCCCGTCACTATATTTAATTACTTTAGAAGTTGGAGCGATACGTCATTTATACCAATAATAATTGAATAGCGGCACTTTAGTTTACAGTTGAATATTTAACTAGCAGTTTCATGAAGCCTTTAATGTATTTAACTTTCAAATTCAATGACTCATAGTTTTAATTTCAGTTTAAAACTTGAAGTTACTTTAATATTGATGGATTTTATATTATGAACGTTATTTTTGCTCTATAGTATTTAACTGATGTGTGATAAAAAGGTACGAAAAACAAATCACTTACCTTTCTAAAGCAAATCTCTAATTGCACACTTATTTCATAAAAGAACCATTTCGATTGCTCTCACGATTAAGATTTCTTTCAAAATTTCAGTTTGTTGCAAATAATAGTGGTTTGACATAAATAATAGTTCTAATCTCGAATTAGAATTAGATAAAAACACTATCAAACATATAATATTAATTTTTATGTACTAATATACAATTTGAGCGCCTTTAATGGTTGTAATACGATAAAAACAGCGGTGATAACAATAACGAATTTAGTAACATACACTGCACGAACTACTATAATAAATACATTATTATACACTAGATTTCTGCCCGCGGCTTTGCCCGCGTTTTCGAAGAAAAACCCGCATAGTTCCCGTTCCTGTGGGATTTCCGGAAATAAAAAGAAAAAAATGTGAGCCGTCATGGGACGCCTGGCAGATCTGAAACATCGTTCGGTTTACAAGTGAGCCTATAGATGTGTATAGCGTGGCGACCCTTCGCCATGGCAAGCGTCGCCACGTCAACAATTCGGTTTACAAGTGAGCCTATAGATGTTTCACATCAAAAAAAGTAGCTTAATTATGTCTTATTCTAGGTCTTCAGCTACCTACATACCAAATTTCATTGTAATCAGTTCGGTAGTATTTGCGTGAGAGTAACAAACATCCATCCTCGCAAACTTTCGCATTTATAATATAAAGTAGGATGTTCTATAGGAAGAATTAGGTCCAGTATTATATTTACGGCCCCTCGGACTTATCCGGTATTAAATAGCAATATAGCTTATGATAAATTACGTCGAGGCGGCTTAAATCTTATTTACTATGTATCAGTATATAGAGGTTTATCTATGATTACGCATAGATTCTGACTGCTATCATTTATGAGTAACGCATGCTGGTGAAATTATAAATTTGTATTATAGAATTTAGTTCAAAAGTACTTGATTATACATACCTATATGTACGTTTCCTGTTTTGGTAAAATAAAACATAATTTTTGTTAAAATATCAACGATTTGTGAAACACGATTGTAAAAATTAAAATATCTGACTGAATGTCACTTATAAATGAAGATTATAATCGATATCGTATCGAGCACTCCTAATGCACCTACTTATGGGTAGATACTTTTTCAAGTTTCCTTTTCAAAAATTGAACTGCTCAATAGCTTAATGTACTATAACAATATTCTTTTTATCATAAACTCTCGAGAAATCTTAAATTAGTTTTTATTCTGATAGTTAATATAATATTTATAGTTTCTTGCTGGTACTTTATAATATATAATCAAAACGTTGTTAATATAATCCTTTAGCTGCTTATGCTTTTTGAAAAACAAAGTTTAAATATCTGGTGTTTGACATTGATTTTCTGCGTGTGTAGAGAAAGGATTAATGGTTCGAATTTATGCTACATCACGGTCTGGCCTCCACACTACAAGTTGTTTTTGTGTACCAAAATATTAATATCTAGAAATAAGTCGGTTATTCGGTTCTTTTGACAAATCATCTTAATCAAGTAAATTATGCTTGATCCGAATAGATTGTAGGATTTGCGGAAATGCGATTACGTAGAGGAAGCTCGGAAGGGAAATCTTTACAAATTTCATGAATAATGTTAAGGTATTTTATAGACTGAATAATATTTGATGTTATCATTGTATTGTGTTGGAGTTCAAGTCACTCTGTGTGATATATGGATCTGTTATATAGATAATGTTTTTATGTACGTATTCCTTTTGTAGATTCACAGAAACCTATAAAATATTGATATTGATTATTCAGTCGCTTTTACATACAAATAATCTGACAAACAAATAATAACCAATATGTTGTAACAATATACAATATTAGTTTGAAAATTAATTTGGAAGGTTTTTATGTAAGGGTAAAAGTTTATTGTTTTTAGTTGTTATGTTTCGAATTTGATTGAAATATTTAATGTTTTACTCGTAGTTAATGTAACATTAAGATCGTAACCACAATTTGGAATAGCCCACATTATGTCGCGGTCGATCGTTTCATAAAATATAATTTATAACTAATAAATTGGCTACGCTCCATAATAATATGCGGTATGCCGAACCCTAATAACCATAATATCGTAAAATATTTGTGAAATAATAAACACGAAGGCATCGATTACTGGAGTTGGAAATTAATGACAAGCAATAAACTAAATATTTTATGCTTGATAATAAGATAGACGATAGACCGTAAATACTATTAGTACTATTAGTTCATCGTTTCATAAAATGTAAATTACTTTTTGCTTAAATATTCCAGTTGGGCAAAATGTTTAAAAAATTTCTACTCTCGACAACATATTAAGATAAAAATCAAACACTAACAATAATCATTTAGTTTAATTCAGTTATAGCTGTGTATTATGTTAGAAAAATAAAAAGCGATTTTTCATTCAACGGACATGATATTATCACCGTGGTCCGTGAGATTAATCTTATCACCTGCAGGTTCCGCTCTAGTTGGATTTTCTAACAGTCTCATATTACGTGATTATCCATTCTACCATATAATGTACATTGAAGTAATAATGTGCAGTTTAGTGCTTGTAATACAAAGTTGTGGTGCAAGAATTGTTATTAATGATATGGGACAGTTACCTATTATTAATGACTAATTTAATTGAGTTATAAAATATTTGCGTGTTTGGTCCGTGGTCGTATAATAAATTTGAGGGGTCTAACTATGAAAATATGATAGCTAAACGCAGCATAATATTGTACCTTCAAATGTAGTTTTATAATAATTGTCATGAATCGTGAAGTATTTGGACGAAAATTATCAAAACGTCAAAGGATTTCCTGATGAACAGTGGAATGAGTCAGAATTAGTTAAAATTAGTTTACTGCTGTTGTAGATAAAGCACTTTATATACAAAGCCGCGCTTGAAACTTGCCACTTAATTGACAATCCATTTGTAGGTTGCGGTATATAAGTTAAACAATGCAGGTTGAAACAAACTAGAATTACATAAAGTACCGTATTTACCAAATTAAACAACGTTGTCAACTCAAACTTAAATTCAACGTAGCAAAATAAAAAGTTATTTTTTTTAATCGTTACGATGTCATTTCTATGTATTGATAGCAAATCACATACCGTAGACAGAGAATCCAATAGACACCGGCAATGCGTGTCGCAGAAAGAGATAAAAAAATAATACGTCACAATATTTAGGGTTACCATGTGAGGGAAAATTTACCCCGCAATTTGTAAGATACAATTAATCTCTCAATATTATTCACATAACATAAGTGGATAATAATAAGATATCCACATTACATACTTACATGTTTATACTAATATTATAAAGAGGAAATGTTTGTAATTATGTATGTATGTATGGTTTTCACGCATAAACTACTGGACCGATTTCAAAAATTCTTTCACCATTAGAAAGCTGCATCTTCACTGAGCAACATAGGCTATATTGCATTTTCAAAAAAAATAGAGATCCTTACCGAAAATGCAATAATGTATCCTTAATAAAAATTCTGTCATCGCGTGCGCTGCGGAATCTATTGAAAATAGAACAAATAAATGTTGTGTGGTTTTATGAAACCACGGTAAAAGTGAAACTGTTCGAACGGTTCCGAACACTGCTTTGTGTAGCGCATGTCCCGTGACGGTCGGCTGCCGAGTAGATACCTACTCGTACTCGGCAGCCGCGATATGACGCGACATGCGCTACACAGACCAAAAAGTTTGAGACGATGTAATAAAAGTTTCACTTTAATAAATTTTCTATGGTATTATAGAATGGACCAATATCTACGAGAAAGTCTGCGATATTCCATTCAAAAGATATAACGAATTTTTAAAAGTTTCAATTTACAGAAAATAGTAGGTATACTGTTTAATACAATGAGGAGGCGTAGTGCGGGACTGGGTGAAGGTGAGGAGGGAAGGGATATTCGCAGAAACTACTTTGATTCCGATTTGAAAAATTATTTCAGTGTTAGATAGCCCATTGATCGAGGAAGGCTATAGTAGGCTATATTGTACCATAACACTTAGACCAACAGGAGTGGAGCCACGCGGGTGAAACCGCGGAGCGCAGCTAGTATATAATAAACATATTACTTTTAGATGGGTAATACATATTATTATGTATATACACATACCTATATACATATTATATAATATTTATATATATGACGGGAGAAGGGGCCAAAGGCTATTTTTTAAAAGAGTGACGTCAGCAATTCTGACGTCACCATCATCAGAGCAGGCGCTCATACTCGAAGTAGAACGCCCGTGGGTATTTTTACTGCCTTTTTAATCTACGTGGAAATTATAGAGAGAGCTCCGAACGCTCTGACGGCCGGCGAGTGAATGTGCTCTGTGCTGTCGGGCGCTCGTATTTAAAGCGAACCATGACTCACAAGAATTAGTTTGAGTGTTGCCACTCGAATTTTTACAATGAATTTTCATCAGTTTTAACAAACATTAATTATTTCGTTAATTTAATTGTTTCATTAGTGGTTGATTAATGAATCAACCACTTATTTAAAAAGATCAAAGTAAACTTTAGCTAGTTATAATTGTTTAGTAGTTTGAGGGTAGTCGTTTATCGTCGTTGCGCCGACACGGCCATACTGACAGGCGGTGCGCGCTCTGCACCAGCCTCGTAGTAAATGTCTGTAACAATGCCAAGCAGGTCACCAATGCGCTGGACCGACCAAGTGAAATCTGCTATAGGAATTTGTGTATCAGACTGCACCAGACAGTCTAGTAACAGGTTCTCGGAGAGTCTCGAAGGTTCTCGTAGATTTCTCGGAGGTTCTCGAAGGTTCTCGTAGATTTTAAGTCTAACACGACCATATTGACAATCGTACGTCCTCGTACGCCTTTTCTCGTATTACAACACTACAGTAGTTCATCTCAGGATTTCAAAAACACACTGCCTCGGCCACACTGACCTTTCAGAATACTGAACACTCCACATGACAGAGACAGTCCGTTCGCGTATCATGTGATCAACACCTACTCATTTGTGATATAGGCAGATTCTCGAAGGTTCTCGTAGATTTCTCGGAGGTTCTCGTAGATTTCTCGGAGGTTCTCGTAGATTTATGCTTATCACAAAGAGAGGCGCAGCTCAGATAACACACACAATACCTTCGATGAACTACACTCCCGTTACAATAATCCACGTAACAAACTTTTACTTTACACAATGCACGAAAAAACACAAACGCCAGAATGCCGTTACAAAACTACGTAAACGTTTAACATTTAAAAAGAGAGAGCTTGAATTCTATCCAACTTCTGATGACGGAAGAAGGGGCCCAAAGGCTATTTTTAAAAGGAGTGACGTCAGCAATTCTGACGTCAACATCATAAGGGCAGGCGCTCATACTCGAAGTAGAACGCCCGTGGGTATTTTTACTGCCTTTTTAATCTACGTGGAAATTATAGAGAGAGCTCCGAACGCTCTGACGGCCGGCGAGTGAATGTGCTCTGTGCTGTCGGGCGCTCGTATTTAAAGCGAACCATGACTCACAAGAATTAGTTTGAGTGTTGCCACTCGAATTTTTACAATGAATTTTCATCAGTTTTAACAAACATTAATTATTTCGTTAATTTAATTGTTTCATTAGTGGTTGATTAATGAATCAACCACTTATTTAAAAAGATCAAAGTAAACTTTAGCTAGTTATAATTGTTTAGTAGTTTGAGGGTAGTCGTTTATCGTCGTTGCGCCGACATATATATATATATATATCATTATCAAAATCCCATATGAAAATGTATATGTAATGATAATGTAGATGAAAACTCGATTGTTTATTATTTTTTATAAAATAAAATAAAAAAATAAAAGAATGTTTATTTTCGTAAGTATTAACAGATACACACGTTAATTATATAGAGCGACCCACGAAGGCGCAAAAAAAAACGAAATTTACTTAATAATAATTTATTGTAATAAAAAAATTACATTTAAATTATCTCTAACTTAATTAACTACGTCCCTCCGGTTCAATGTTGGAACCAAGAGTGTCCATTGTCTTCGGCGGGGCAGCGTCGCGGTGGTGGTGATTGTAATACTTTCTAACCTTCGGTTTTGGTTTCCAATCTGTTCATCCTGTAGCTACAATCCAAATTTGTCGTAAATTATCCGGTTCAGGAAAACTGGAACAAGCCATTGAATATTTCAGATTCTATATTTAATTAAATACACACTGCAGAATATATATTATTATTTCCCATAATAGTGGGTAACAATTTGTAGAAAAGTTGGCAACACAAAATTTTTTTGGTTAAAATTTATAATTGTTATTTTTGTGGTTTTTAAACAATGTATTCAAGTCAACAGCACGTGATACACAATATATTAACACGCTAAAATATCATGAAGGCCTATAAACTGATAAAGAGTTGTATACTTACGATTGAAAAGACAATCCAGGCATTTTCGTTCCACTATCACTTTTACACCCTTTAACGCTACACCGTATTATGATATTATTTTATAAGGTATTAACAGTAAGTCTAAATCATTAAAAACCAAACATACCATGAATTATGTAACTTAGAACATGTAAAAACTATATTTTTATGGAAGACGATAGCTAGCTGTCAAACTTTGTTTATCAAAGTAGGTTGCTATTCTTGAAAAAAGTGGCACGCTGCGTGAAACAAAAAATTTTATCGTTCTCTCTCATTTCTTTACACAACACCGGCATAAGTTGCTCTTTTTCTTGTGTGAATGCGACATAAGATATCAATTTGTCTATTGGTTTCTCTGTCTACGTCACATACCTACTACGTAACTGTCAAAGGATATACTCATTACTCATGTCGTGTTTTAGTAGTCCTTCTGCTGTAGTAAGAAATCAATGAATATATATAATAGCATGCACAATGCACATAACAATACAATATTTAAAATCGTACATAATATCCCATTCTATGATAGGTATTGTTTCAATTTCCATAAGTGATTTCATGGTGATTTCTCTAGAAATTGTTAAATGGAAACTGAGATAGCTGGAAATTCGAGCCTTATATTTAAAACATTAAAATTATTCGTCTACTCGCTTTTTCGAAACATGGAATATGTTTTTAATATAAATTTAAATTTAACCAACCAGCGATTATATTGACCCCAATGTTAACATCTCATGAGACTTTAAATTTATATTTTACTAATTTTAACAAATATTTCAATGGAAAATATAGCTCAGATTTTTGTATGGAAGATCTTAAATCATTATCTATATTATCTATATTCACAAATAGGGCAAAAAATCTCCAGATTTTTTGTCCATCGCTAAAACACGTGAAATATTTGTTTAAGAATCAATGTTTATGCATTTTAAATGTTCCTACTTAATATACCTAATTATCGAGTCACGATCAAACATTACTGCACTCTGCTGTTATACATCAATGCTAAAATTATTATTAGAGTCCTTAAATTAATTGTTTTGCCCATAGCACATTTAAAATCCTCGTACCTACTTGTATTTATTATTATATAAAACAATGAGGCCACTTCATTTGTTAAATGTGAATAAAAAGTTCAGTCAAAAAGTGTTAGAAAGCGGGTAGACCGAGTGAGCCGTAAATATATTATGAAGTGGAATGACGCGGTACATCAATTATGTACCTGGATCGGGGAAGGAGACTGTTTTAGCTCGTCTAACTGAAAAATCGATAAGTAAAAGTTAGCTCTGTGGATATAGGGGCCTTTTATTTGAGGGGAACTTCTTAATACTGAACTGACGACTTTGGTTTTGAATTCTTCGTTAGTATTAGGTCTATCTGGGATATCGGGTTTTTTTTAAGAATAAGGTTTAGCATGGAATAATATATTATATCTGTAGAATTAATTCTTCAAAAATTACTTAGTAATCATGAAAAATAGCTACTAGGTGCCTTATAAAATATAATAAATAATGGGTATCAACTAGATAGGTTTAGAAAGAATTAGAAAGCATGTAAGTTTATTTGATACAAAATTTTGTGTTCATATTTATAGGGTAGACTGTAGAGAATACATTATTAACATTTTACCATGATGAAATTGGGCAGGTTATATAAAACTGGAGCTAGCTCTGTTAATAACGCTCTCATTCAAACTTTACTAATACCGAGTGAAAGTTTCCACTCGACTCGCATTTTGCATTTTCAACTTCAAACAGAGGCTTTGTCATTAGAAAAGTTTTACGTCATACAATGATTACGTTATCTTGCACCCTTTAGCGGGGCTTTGGGACACATTCCGCTGTATATTTTGTCCCATTTTGTATTAAAGGGACCGCGATAAGCTTAATTAAAAATTTAAATTAAAAACAGTTTCACACGTGCGTTGTGGGAATACGTCTGGTGTAAAAATTTTAATGTATTTTTTTCAGGTTTTTGAAAATGTTATGTTTTCACTTTTCAAGTATAATTTTAACTAGAGATTGAACTAAAAAAAACATTCTATAACAGACAAATACGTGAAACTCTTTGTTTACCTACTTATATTTCAGTAAAATTTACAATATAATATATATCTAAAATGTTCTTACTTTTCTCCCAACTTTTTTTAGTAGTTAAGAAGGGACTTCAACCATATATGTAACTATGACAATATTAAATTACAATAGACGTTCAGATTTAGTTCAAAACTTAATTCTACTAAAGACCGAGAATTGTCAAGATATAAACTACGCCACATGGTGTGGCATTGCTTCAATTACTGCTCAGTTCAGCTACAATGCAACCATATTAATTCTATTTATGGCACGCATACATCATACCAATAATAGATTATCGACTACAAAAGAATTTGAATACGGTATAGAGACATGTTTAAATGTATGCGAATCGGATTAAAAAGGTCTTGTATAGGCTTTTTGGCGGTTTTAAGTCTTTATCTATAGTCGGAGGAATTTGAAATGAATATTCCATGGACAACTTTTTCTGTAACAAGTCTAGAATTAATTTTATTTATTTTTGACGTGACAACGTCTTATAATTCGATAGAGCCGGCTGCACGC
>CAJQZN010042527.1:144251-156719 GCA_907164685.1 Colias eurytheme | reverse complement strand
ATCCCTGTTATAATAAAAGGTGGATGCTCCAAATGGCCAGCGACACTCAAATGGAATTCTGAATACTTTCGGTAATTATTTTACTATTTTATGTGTTTAAATTATAAGAAGAAATTTTGAAGTTAAATAGAAAATTAAGTCTTGCTCCCTTGCTCACATATGAACAGATGTACTGATTCTGTTCTTGCTTTTTCATTGTATTTGTTATTGTCTATGAAGAAAGAAAATATTTTTATAGCTTTTTTTCAGTATCAGAATTAGCATTCAACTAAAATATTAGTATTTGTACAACTAAAGTACTTATTTCTTTAAAATAATTTCAAGTATTGAAAAGTCAAAATTATAGTTAACTTCATAAAATTCAACTGTTTAAATTGAGCTGTGAATGTTACTTATAAAATACTAGCTTTCCGCCCGCGGCTTGGCCCGCTTTGTCTAAAACATAATAAATTGTATACTTAAACCTTCCTCTTGAATCACTCTATCTATTAAAAAAAACCGCATCAAAATCCGTTGCGTAGTTTTAAAGATTTAAGCATACATAGGGACAGAGAAAGCGACTTTGTTTTATACTATGTAGTGATGATGTCAAATTACAGGACAACCATACCAGATAAATTAGTAACAGTGGCGGTAACACCGAATGGATATGCTGATGGTATCACCAAAGATAAAAATGGTGATGAATATTTTGTAATGCCTTTGGAAATTGAAACAACAATGTCCGAGTTCTTAAACATGCTTGAAGCTAAAAGGTAGTGTTATGAAGGTAAATGCTTGAGTTTATAAATGCATGTATATTTATTACTAGCTGTGCCGCACGGTTCCACCCGCATTGATCTGCTCCTATTAGTCTTAGCGTGATGAACACCGAAATAATTTTTCAAATCAGACCAGTAGTTCCTGAGATTAGTGTGTTAAAACAAACAAACAAACTATTCAGCTTTATAATATTAATATAGATTTTTTATTTATACTATACTTAAGACAAAGAAATATAAGAAGTAAAAAATAAGGCGCAATAATAAGAGGCCACAAATATTGTCCATATATGAAATGATATTGTATTTCTTTGAATAAAATGATGTAAGTAGAATACCCGCAAAATACATAAAGTCAAGTATTTTATTTGTAATGGTCTATTATTTCTCATTATATTATGTCTGCAGCTTTGTACATCAAGTATCTCTAATTCTAGTAAATATCCACCAGTGGCTCGTAGAATTAAATATTAAAATTTGCTATTTCAGGGAAAATTACATCCCCTACATACAGAAGCAAAACTCAAATTTGACTGAAGACTTCAAAGAACTGTTACCAGATGTTGAGTTGGATGTAAAGTTTGCAAGTGAGGCGTTTAATAAAAAACCAGATGCTGTCAACTTTTGGATGGGCGATGAAAGAGCAGTTACATCTAGTAAGTTCTATATAGCTTTGTTGCTGTTTTAAAACAAAGTACTCAAATATTTTTTATGTTTATACTTATTTGATATTATTTATTCTATTATATGAATAGCCTAAGCATTAACCAGTCAATTTGTTAAATGTTATATTAAGTGGTATGGCTGGATATCATTCAGGCAGTTAATTGAATGACACTGTTTAGTAAAAAACAAAGGCTATTATATTAATTAAATGGCCGATTTATGATGTAAAAAACAAGTCCTTCTGTTGATTTTTAACTTAAATTAGCCCTACACATAAACAAAGGTTTATCATGCAGAACAAACATTAAAAACAAACCTAGGGAGTGAAACTTCAAAAATGAGCTCTATCTCAACCAATTAATTATAAAATATATCAATATATATCAATTAAATTAATTATTATTATATTATATCAATTAAAAATTAATTCACAATTTTCAGTGCACAAAGACCCATATGAGAACATATACTGTGTTATCGATGGTTACAAGGAGTTTATACTCATCCCTCCCACGGACCTCCCATATGTGCCTTATAAGAAATACCCGCAGGCTGTATTTAAACAAAATAATGACTGGGAAATAGAACCTATAGCTGATAATGGTGAAGAAAGTAATATATTGCCTTGGATTTGTATAGGTATGTATGTGATAATTTATTTGTTATGCTACCTGAGTAGGTATTTGAGCGAGCAAGGTTGCCCTTTTTGTACATTTTTTCATCTTTTTCTTAAGTCAAGAAGGGATAAATTAACAAAGTAATTAAAATCTGTTCAGTTGTTTGAGTTGTATGCTTATTGACTGACAAATAGCTAAAAACGCATTGAGGTCACATTAATCGATACTTATGGCGAAATTTGTGTTGTGGCTTTAATAAAAACGCTCACAACGCATTGCGACAATCGTAAAAAGACTCGTATCTATAATTTATATGCAATGTGTTTCCATAAAGATAATTTCTGAAGCATTTAAGTCAAAATAATAATTAATAGGTAATAATAGTTAAAAATTTCACTTTTATAAAAGTAATACTCAAGCTTGAAAACTTAAATTTTCAGATCCCCTCAACCCCGACTTATCAAAATACCCACAGTTTAAAAAAGCCCATAGATACAAAATTCGCTTGAACAAAGGCGATTGTCTATACCTCCCTAGTCTATGGTTCCATCACGTGACGCAGAGTCACAGTTGTATAGCTGTCAACTATTGGTATGATATGGAATTTGATATAAAATACTGCTATTTTAAAATGTTAGAGAAACTATGTGAAAATTTAAGCAACAGTTAATAATAATATAGCAAAAACTCGCGAACAATTAAGTCATTTTAAGTATTGTTTTTAATTTGTTAAAATGAAACAATGTACATAAATGTATATTTTTATTATATGATCAATAAAACTGTTATAAAAAATCTTCGGCTTGATTTTAATATTTTCGATGCACCACTTCTTTGACTCATTAAATTTATACTCTGTAAATAATATACAATATTAGGTTAATTAATTAATATACTTGACGAATTATAAAATAACGTTTCGCGCTTTATTACTTTTAAACAAACAACATTTTACAACAAATAGCCTATCTTGCTCGGTAAAGCTTACAAATGGAAAAATGTTTTTTTTAAATAGACAAACAAAATCTCTTCCCCATATAATATTAGTATAGATTAACCAAGTAAAAATTACCACAACGTCAGGGTAAATATTCGAAGTTGGCAACACTTTCACGCTCTTGCACACGCCGCGCGGCGAACACACGCCCACCGCGTTGTTCATAACGCACACATCGCCAGCGCTCCACGCGCGTATGACGCGTGACGTACAGGTTGTAGTGTTGCAAATGTTTAGTGTTATATTTGCTGAAAAGTTGATAAATTGTGTTATTGTTAAACGATATCGTGTAATTTTTGAAGTGAAAAGTCATTAGGCGCGTTGAGAGTAAAATTTCACGGTCGCGTCATGGCAATACCATCACGTCATAGAGTAAGGTATATACAATGGTGATTTTAGTATTTTTGAATGTTGCCAAAGAAATTTCACTTCTGACACGTGTGGTCGCACACACCCTCCTGTTATTTATAGCCATCTATCAAGTCAATCGCATACATATACATATTGTTATAACAGGCATAGGAACGAAATGAAAGTACTAACGTCCTACATACTGAGGATCGGGCCAGTCATTTGGTAATAAGTTTGCCGCCATAGCATATTTAGCTGCTATTTCGGCGCCTACGCACTTCGTAGTGTTGCCATCGTATAAAAGACAGCAGATACCACACATTTTGAGTTCCTCTAGAACACCACCCTGAAATATTTTAATGGTTAGATTTTTGAGATACAATGATAAAAGTATAATTCCGGTTTATATTAAGTACATATATTTAATTAGTACTTTTAAATATGTCACCAAGAAATATAAATAGTTATTTAACATTTTGAACGACCTATACTAACTCATTGCAATTTATTTGCAGTTTATGGGCAGATTTTTTTTTAAATTCATATATTTTAATTAAATTTTATTAAATGATATCCTATACACTTTTATTTGTTTAATATTTATAATTACAATGCCTGTTTTCGGACATGTACATTCCCTTAGCCCCAGAGTCGCACATTCTGCGCCATGACAGCTCCTGTCAGTTAAGCATTTCCCGCCGAGACCGCACCGACAGCCGTGCGTGTTGACACATGTGCACGCCATGTCTTGCCATGTGCAATCCTGAATGATGATAATAATATCTTTTAGTATAAAAATCGATGTGATATATATGTGTTTATACAAATTATAAGCGCGTCTGAAATGTTAAAGTAAAATAATTGAAGCAAGTAAATAGTGAAGCGAATTAATAGTGCAAAAAATTGTTGGTACAGTTCGATTCAAACTTATTGGCGGCTCGGAACATCGTACGATCCGATGCGCAGAAAACTATTTTAGATATCAGTGGGACGTTGAGAGACGTGGACTCGCAGCTAACTTCCGAACCGCCATTAAGTTTGAATCGAACTGTATACATACTTGTCGACACATAACTTGACAAGTTTTTGGCGTAGTGGGAGAAGTTTGCATATTATGAAGTTTTAGTACATTTTCATATGCCCAAGCTTCCTCCACTACGCTAAGAGGTACAAGTTACGTGCCGGCAACTGTATGTATCTGATCTGATCTCTTCTATTTCAATTAGTAATATTTTTTTATAGCACTAACAATTCCACTTTTCGTGAGATTAGTGAAATGACAGTCCGCTTTACAGCACAAGCCCTGTGACGGATGACATGTAGCCGTCGGTGCCACGGAACAGCCCTCCTTGTGAAGAGCTCTGAAAAAATTGTCTGAAACTGTCATTTTTGCCGCCATTTTTAATCTTATAAGACCTATGCATCAAACGAAATTTAAATGGATGTTTGCAAGCTATAATTGAAATGGGTAAGTTTATTTGTTTTCGGTTTTTCTGCATGATCTGAAGAATAATAACGATAGGCTTTGTAATTTCAGCGCATCAGGTACTTTACGTACTAAAATACGTACGTACTAAAATGTATTAGTTGTAAGCTAAAATGTTGTATTTGTGATTAAATGTATTTTCTTTCTTTCTTTCTTTCTTACTTTCTATAATAGAACAAGTTTGTTGAACAAGGGATGTGTTGGAAGTGTAGATGGAGAAATGTCATTGAATTCAATAGTACAATAAATATTTTAGTTTATTTTCAAGAAGAATAGATAAATTTACCCATCTTCAAAAGCGAGAGCTCCTCCCGCCCGCGGCGTGCAGCACGGATCCCGGCTGTTACAGTGAAATGGCAGCCCGCAATCACACGCTTCGCCTTCTTCGACTATACCTGTGTGTAATTTTTTTGACGTGACAACGTCTTATAATTCGATAGAGCCGGCTGCACGCACGAAAAAACATGACTCATGCGGCGTTACCTCGCTCTGAGGCGTTCCATGTAAGGCTTGAAGTGCAAGCGAGAGCGCGGAACGAGCGACAAAGAAGCACAATCGGACGTTGTCACGTTCAACTATCGTCAGTAAACCGACTTTACAGACAACCAATTTTTTTATTAAGTGTCGACTTTATGAACAGAATCGAATTGAATTTGAAATCCAAACAATTGACACGGCCATACGTCTCTACGTGTAAAATGATTCGGTTTTAATTTTATATTTAATGCATTAACGCACTTGAAACTACTCTCAATCGCCTATTTAAAAGTCGTAAAAATAATAAGCCCGGATGATATGATGAAAACATTGATGGAATGAAATACCATATTTCGTTGCAGTTATGTTCAATATTTATTGCATCGCTCAATACAAAACTCTGCCCAATAGACGGATAGGCAGTTTTGCTTTGGACATTTTTTGAATGTGTTTGTGAGCGTTTATTTTACATCAATACGATTATTGTATATATTACCATTCCCACAATAAGGCCTATCCACCAACGCCATGCAATAGCTCATGCTGTTCAAAGTAGCTGCCACCAGTCGCTTACTGCACATTGAGAACTCGTACTTATGACCCGTCTCTGAAGTGGAAGACTGGGATCCCATGAGATAACCACGGCATTCGGGGTTGGGGAAGTTGTCGTCGTGGTGCGCACCGAAACTGTGACCTGGAATACGTTGTAATTGCAAATGTACTTTTACATGTATATGCTACGTTAAACGACCAAAAACGCTCATAGAGCGAAAAAAATAGCTCATTATGCGGTGTGGTCACAGTAACAGAGCTACATCGCGAAATTCGTGTTGTGTTTCTAATGAAAACGCTCCGCTCAATAAGAGCAAGGAAAAAATGCCACCGTGTGTTCTGAACATTGTTTTATGGTAAAACCGGCCGGTTGCCGAATGCCGGCCACTCACGCACGAATAAGTTAACCTACAATTTCATAACATTTGCAAAGTTCTATTCCATACATGAGTGTAAATATTCGTTCAATGTACGCAAGTGAATAATTCAAGTAGAATGAAATCTCTCAAACCCATTTCATGTGCAAGCGTCAAAGCAGCAATCCTCTCTGGCACTCTCTCTAACCCGTCTGCCGTCGCGTGCGCTATAGCAAGCGTGCTGAACAAGCGCCTATCAAACCGCCTATACCGCCCCCTAGTGAGAAACTGCAATGCGTGTGGTGGAAACTGCTATGTATAGAGAAATGCCTCAAACCCATTTCATGTGCAAGCGTCAAAGCAGCAATCCTCTCGGGCACTCTCTCTAACCCGTCTGCGGTCGCGTGCGCTACCGCAAGCGTGTTGAACGAGCGGCCGAACGCGCGTCTATCGCACAGACCGCCCGCCGCGCCGCCCATACCGCCCCCTAGTGATGTGAAACTGCAAATAGACCGTGTTTTAGAAAGAAAGAAAGAACATTTATTTAACTCCACAATAACACACACAATTAACACAGAATACAATAATTAAAATTAAAACAACACAACATGAAACAAAACAATACAAGAACAATAAATGAAAGAGTAAAATAAAATAAATTGAGCCGAAAAGTAAAGGAAATTAATTTAAGCAAGCTTAGATGTTTGAAAATTCAAAAAATAAAATATTAGTAAATGTAACTATAATTAGGTTCACATGTATGTAATTTTTTTTTGTTTTGTAGTAAAACATAAAATATATTATGTTCTATCTTTCACGTATCATTTGGAATACCATGTTTTCAGTTGGTGTAGTTAAATAGAGATGTTTTAGCTGTTCTGGTTGATCAGAACGTTATTTTTGTCTTATGACGGTGCCCTATAATCTGCAGGAATTTGATTCCTCCGCCAAATATCAAATCCTTTTAAACTGCATAATTTAATAAATAGTCAAAATACGTTCTTAAAAACCTTTACCTCAACCCAAGCGTCCGATTATTAAACGCGTGTCCAGAGAAAGCGACGCCCAGACAAACTTCAGACAACCTGCGCAGTCTGGCAAAGCGCATGAGATACGATCTCCCGTCCACAGACCGCTCATTCGAGAGGTCGCCGAACACGCGCCCGTTGGTCTCGTGTGATGTTAGCACTAGGATGTACTTTACGGAGAAACCTAGAATGTTTATCAATATATAGTATTATGTGCCATGTTGTCGTTGAATGTTGATTTTGTGGATTTCTACTGCTACTGTCTCCAATAAATGTTTATATTCATGCGTTTGCCATCTCTAACAATCTTATATTTTACTTTGTGTTACAGTGACTATTTTTTGCTATAGCTTTGCAAAGTTAAAACATCTTAATTTGACCGTTGACGACATTCTCAGTGAATTCGTTGATAAATGATAGATAATGCAATATAGACCTACCAAAAAATTTGAGAACCGAAAATAATTGCTATTCTCGTGCCTATGTTGTGTTGATGTTCTGATTGTTAGTATAATAATAATATTCTCAGGCTTACCAATATTATCAGGTATACCATCCTCGTTAAAATCTGCGTTCCTAAATATGATGTCCGCCTGCGCTACCGCGTGTATCATTCTTCGCAAGACGTGTTTTAGACTCGAGTTAGCATCCTTTACAAAAATTAATGTCATTTAAAATTAATTAATACATTCAGGGTCAAAATCGATCGATTCTAGATTTATTGGAAACTAGCTTTCCGCCCGCGGCTTCGCCCACGTTTTCAAAGAAAAACCGTTCCCGTAGGATTTCCGGGATAAAACCTATCCTATGTCCTTTCTCGAGTATCAAAGTATTTCTATACCAAATTTCATGCAAATTGGTTCAGTAGTTAAGGCTTTATTGAGTAACAGACAGACAGACAGAGTTACTTTCGCATTTATAATATTAGTATGGATTGGAATACGCTAGAAAAGGAATAGTTTATTACCTACTTTTCGAGTATATTATTTGGAAAGCAAAAACAGCTCGATGGATAACGGACGGAGCTTCGTTTCTTAAAATTCGTTTTATTTTGAGCGAGATACTAGCTATCAAAATTATTATGGATACCGAATTGAAAAAGTAAACACATACCTAGAGATAATCATTTACGAACCTTGTCATAAAACTCCTTATCCGCCAAAAGTAGTAAATCACAAATCCTGGATCTCGCAATACCTGGCTTACGTGCTCGATTTTGGTATCGGTATGGGAAGTAGGGTAGTCGAGCATAGCCAGTACCTTCCTATAGTAGAATGTCTTTTAAAATGTAGTGTGTATCCTACAGAGAAAAATTCTGCAAATTTTTTGCACAGTTAACGATAGACAATATATTACTAGAACAGAATTTTCTACTAGAAAATTAATGAAAAATGGAAGTATAATCATTTCAGAGAGGTTCGTCCCAGGATAAATGAGAAATATTCAAGAGGGATGATGAAAAAATAAATATAGACTAATATTGCAACGCTGAAGAGTTTTGTTGAACGCAGGAATCCCAGAAATTACTCGAATTAATACTTTACTAGCTTATGCAATGAATATTCCTTTTATCAAAGAAGAATAGCTAAAAGAGAATCTAAAAGTTATAAAAAGCATCACCTGATCACCTGTGCATGATCGCTGCGAGGTTGCCGCGGCGCCGCCACGTGGTCGTTCTCGAACCTTCCAAACTTCTTGCTCAGATCGTCGCGGCCGTACGGATCCGCGTGGAGTGTTCTGTTACCTGAAAAAAATTAGAGGAACAAGTGCAAATGGTGATTAAAATTGAAGCAAATTTCAGATGATGTCTTCTTGTTCATTAAATCAAACTGCTAATGCCCAGGAAATTTGAAATTAATGTTTCATAATAAAGTAAAATTTTTAAGTATTATTTGTATAGGTAGGTAAATCTCATAGTAGTATTAATAGTAAAGACGATTACAATATGACGCAACTTTATCATATAAGGGTTTTTGTACTAGTAGGTAGTACTTTTGTTTGTTCAATTATACAGGCAGGGAAAATGCAATTTAAAATTTTTTATTTAAGAACATTCGTTGCAATGAAGATGATAGAGTTATCTGTAGGATATTGGACACATAATAATCAAGTGTCGAATTAATTTAGGTAATCAATATGTGCTACCAAGTATTACCTAGTTAGTAAGAATGAATTAAAAATTCTCGTCAGTTTTATGGACGACCGTCGGTTACCTACATTGCATTAGCATGTATATTTTAAAATATTTGCATATATTTTATGATTATTGTTATAGTTAATAAGTAAGTATATGAGTTACGCTTGTACCTTTGAAGTTATCAAAAATATTTTTTTTGGGACAGTAAAAGCTTTTCATTCCCTTATTCCCTACGTTTAAACCTTTGAAAACAGTTAAAAGCCATTTTTGGCGTTTCAAAGTTTTTGCCTTCTTCGGTATGTGTTCAATTTTTATTTAGCTTCGCATCATATCTTTATAATCCTGTGATAAAAATATACATCCACATTGTCGCTCACGCGGTACATAAATGATATATTTACATACCTATTTAACATAATATTAGAACAAGTTTAAAAATGCCATCACTCATCAATCAATGCAGACGATAAAAAAATGCTTGGAAATTGAGTTGGTTACATAATGTTTCTACAGAATGAGGTAAAAAAGGAAAAAATATATTAAAATACATATTTATATGCAAGAGATTTTGCAGAGATTTCACGTGATATAGTCGTGAGAGTCTTGATCGGCTAAAGGCAAAGAATTAAGAAATAATTAATATTAAACCATGCTATCATCATGTCACTTATATTTTCAACCGACCTTAAATAAGGGACGACTTTTGCGGTTTTTTACCTCAGAACTTTTGTTGGGAGAATTATTGATTTTGAAAGCTAGTACTTTCCAGTTGGTCTCATTTAAAGTTAGTCTAGTTTGCAAGCAGTTTAGTTTTACTTATTTATATCCACCTAAAACGAAGGTAAAGAATTATCTATCTAGGTATGCTAGTCTCCTCGGCGCAAATTCCTACCTAAATGCAACACTCCATAGAACTGCTGGTCCTCTCCAATGTACCCCTCTGCGGACCCAGCAGCTGGGTCCTCTACGGGGAACCCGTACGCCATCATGACGTCATCGAGGGGATACAATCTGTCTGTGAGCTCGTCGTTAACTTCAGGATCTAGGAGAAGGGCTGACTCGTCTGACGTTAACGCGGATGATCCTGAAAGGTAAAGAGGTGTGTGTGTAAAAGACAAATAAAACTGAGATGAATAATATTTTCTTTAAATTTTTCAGTAATAGAAGAAATTTATGGTGATATAAAGCAATTCTTTTCTACCACATATTATTTCTACTGTGATGTAAAATTTTGTGTAGTTATATTTTTTTAATTATACGCAGCCTTGATCTTAATGCTCTAATGTTAGTTATACATAGGTACAGAATTGGTAATTGTTTATATCCAAGGATAGGTAAGAAAGCTTCTATCCATTATTCCTTGTAAAAAAATACAGACAGGGAGAAAATTTGCAAGTAGGTAATAATTCTGCCACATCATTCCATATTATGAATTAAGAACCAATTGACTTTATCTACACCTCAAGAATTTTACAACTATTCTACTATAGGATTTCGTACCTACAGACTGCATCTTCAAACACAGCAAATGTACTTCTTTCCCAAACCTAGCTTCTACCACATTGTATCCATATGCCCTGCAGATCCTTTGAGCTCTATCTTCATTCTGCAGACCAGCCACCACGCCCAGGAGAAGGAGAATCCAGCTCATACTAATTGTCTAATGATTCGACATAGTTTATACTTTACAATATATATTATTTCCAATATATATTACTATAACTCTTATGATACTTTATACTAATTTTGATTGAGTCAATGTGACGTTCTTATTTCACTCTGTGAGATATAGATTCTTCTATTGAAGGAAAAAGTTCGGTTTATAAAAATATAGTGTAATTTTGAATCTATTAAAACGAAGACATTGTGATTCCAAAGAAAATCTGTAAGTTACGTTTTTTAATAATGGACTTCAAACAATAATTTGTGCTTTTAGATTTTGTTATCTCCATAGTAAAGCTTATTATATTTTCATTGTTCATAAAAGCTCGTAATATTATCTGTGATAAAAGCATCTATGATCTCTACTCACAATGTACAGCAGTCTAGAGTCTAAACAAATTAAATCATAACAAGAACTTATATACGTGACTTATTATGTTATTATTACAAGTGATAACTGCGTTAAAAACAACCGACTTCAAACTTGTACTTGCAACATTTACAAATACAGACAAAAATGCTCATAAAATAAAAATTACTGGGCCTATCCGAATAAAATTTTTATGGGACCAATTCGACACCATCCCGCATCGAACAAAAAAAGAATCACGTAAATCGATTTAGAAACCTCGGAGTAATCGGTGTACATACATAATAAAAAAAAAAACATACCGGCCGAATTGATAACCTCCTCCTTTTTTTTGAAGTCGGTTAATTACTACCTATTATGTAATACCTATTATGTAATAAGTACGTTACATCCTACTAAAATTGTAAATGCGAAAGTTTGCGAGTATGTATGTATGGATGTTCGTTACGATTTCATGCAAACACTACCTACAGATCCGATTACAATGAAATTTGGCACACACATATAGGGTAACTTGGATTAACACATAGGATAGATTTTATCCTGGAAATCCCACAGGCACGGGAACTAAGTATGCAGGTTTTCCTTTGAAAATTTGGGCGAAGCTGCGGGCGGAAAGCTAGAAGGTATCTATGCAGTAAAAAATGATTATGACAAATGTACACGCTCCTTACACCGGAACGGCGCTACATCTAATCAGACATACAAATCGTGTATCAATTAAGAGGTTTACTATGAAACTTCGTATTTATATTTACACTACGCTTCGAGTCTATCACGATATTGTAATTAACATTCCGCCGACGAGAGCTTCATTCATAAAAACGATTAATTGATACGTGGGTGTTTTATGAATTTTAAACGAAATAATATGAGCAATCTTAGAGCTTAAACAATTAGAAATTTAAAATTTTCAAACGTACGTTTTCTCCTTAAATAAAATTCCCGTAACATTAAAATTAAAATAATTTGGAAAATCCAAAAGTGCACGCCTCATAATTTTTTTTA